>JAVHMY010319814.1:0-13103 GCA_034783095.1 Forpus spengeli
ATCCTTGCGTACCTGGAGAAGAAAGACTGGAAGGATGCCTTTTTCAGTGTCTTGCCACAGCGGAAAGGGGCTGTTCCATTGGGAGAAGCCGATGATTCGTCCAAGCGTGCTCTGTCTAGAAAAGCAGACGAAGATGATGACTCGGATGGCGACTAGTCTTCACAATGAGATGATGGAAAAGATGGGACACGCAGTCCATGGGATGCAGTTGGGACGTGAAGTGGTTCTGCTCCAAAGACCATCTGCTGCCCTTGTGACACCGGATTGTCCCAATGCTCGATAGTTCCGTAGCTGGCCCAGAGCTGTTTCTGGACATGAAGGGCAAAGATAAATGTGGTTTTTTTACCCTGAAGCTTCCGTACTAATAGCTTATTTTTGTAAAAAATAAAGTAATGGCAAATGTAGAATTTATTTTGTTTCCCAAGGAAGCGATTGCATTCCTTTTTTTTTTTTTTTTTTTTTTAATTCTTTTAAATTTGACTTTTTCTACATACCAAGTTGGGCACGTTACCCAAGAGCATTAGTAGATGCTATTTGAATGGATGCCACCTTCTCTGTTTCTGCCCTAAGTTTTCTTGAAAGCGGTGAATGGTGACCTCACAACCTGTTCCGCTAGTGCCGTTGCCAAGTGTGCATGAACACTCGGCACAAACAAGCAGAAATTCTAATTTTCCTGAGCTCCTCAACAGACAATCACCAGCAACCAAACTGCCTTCATCAGCTGAGCCACGCTGACTTGTATACCATGTGTAGATGGCTGGGGTCGGTAGATGAGCTACGAGCGTGGGGTTACGCCAATGCTTTGGACTTCAGCTTGAGCAGGATGGACGTCTGCGCAAGCGCGAATCACGTGCCTTGGTTGGCACATGGTGCGCATGGAGTTGAGGCGTCACGATCGCTTTTGGTTACTTCTCGGTCCTCCTAGCAAAATTGATCACGGAGCCTTCAGAACAGTACCAGGAGACAGGAGCTCTCTCTTTCAAGTCACTTACTGAGTTTCAGTAGGTCTGATTTATGACATGATCCTGCGTGCATTGTTTTCTCTGTCAAATATTTTTCCTTTACAAAAAGAGGCATAGTCTCAGTTTTGGCTGGATGTTCTGGTTCCACTCATTTCTAACTGACTGAAGTGCTCTTGCAAAGGACGGAAACAGAGACCGTGGAAGCGTGGCTTCGCTTCAGGCTTGTGAGCCTGCCCCATCCCTTTCTCCTGTAGGGACTAGCCAGGTAACTGCAGCTTCTGAGCAAGTACAGCTTCCGCGCGGGTCAGCTGAAGAGCGTAAGAAGACGTCATCGTAACTGTTGTTCTGAGCTGAGCTGGAATCAGGGGGCTGACCCAGGCATGGCTTGGCTTGTATCCATTTTCATTCCTCCCTCTGTTGTTACTGCTTTCAAACGGAGAGTAGAAGTGGGATCCCCACAGGCCTGTAAAGGGTTGGCAACCAACAGGTTGTGGCTTTCTACAGTCGGTGCGTTTCTGTCTGTTCTTTTTGAATAGCCGTAGAAAAGCCTGTTCTGTTAGAAGGGTGGCTAGTGGCTCAAGTAATGTGGGCTTTTTTGTTAGGCTTTACAGAAATGTGATTGCTTTTGTTCCAGAAACGAGATCAGCTTTTTCATGAGAGCATTGCTGCTCTTATTTCTGTAACAAGAAGTGCAGCGTGAGTATGCCCACCGTCTATTACACTGATTCTCTGATGTAAACGTGTCAAGCAATGCAATTACAAGGGGTTACATCGTTACAGCTGAGGTTCTGCGCGTTAATGCACATAGCACCTATTAAACCTGATCTAAGGCTCTTCAGCCTCTCTAAGGTTTCCTTAAGATGGTTTCGTACACGTGCCTCATCTCCTCAGGCTTGAGAGTGCACGAGCAGGTGGCACAGACAAACTGGGGACTTTGGAGACTTTCTGAGTGGGTCCGAAAGCCTCTTACGGCCTTACGCAGCCTGTCCTGCATCGTTGCCAGTGAAATGAGGCCAACGCACCCGCGCCGTGCGCATGCACGTATTTTCAGATCAAGCTGTTGCAAATCTGAAGCTTACGTGCCTGTGGAGAAAGAGAAGGAAAAGGTGCTCTGCGGTATGTTGCTCTTAGCACCGGGAGCCTTCCAGCTCGGCAGCATCACAGCAGCTTGGGGACCGGCTGTGCGGCCTCTTTGTACACATTGCTTGTCTCAGTCGCCCGCTCTTCCTGTCCTCTCGCTGGCGCCTTAGCCAGGAGTTGGGGCATTGCTGCTGTTTCCCTTTGCTCTCTCTTTGTGCTAAGCTCGTCAGGTGATACTAGGCTGAAGTTCATGCCTGTGGTCATGCGTCGTCTCTCCCGGATGCTGTCCTGGGGATGTGTTAACTGGCGAGATAGAACAGCAAGCGAGAGTAGACTGGGGTTTCGATGGGCTCAGCCCTCTGGCTGCTGCTGCCGTTCTCAGCCTTTCAGCGTCCTACAGTTCTGCAGCCATCTAGAAGAGGCTGTTCTTGGCGGGCCTGGACTCACACCGATGTGCGCACTGACCCTTTTCTAAATGCTTCAGGTGCCTGGCTGTTCATCAGTGTATTCACCAGCTGTAGACACGATCCTAAGAGAGTAAAGTGGTGATCTGCTTTCAGGCAGCCGGTTGCGGCTGTGTGAAGTGACGTGTTCAAGAAGCCCCAAAGGGCCCATTCTTGCAGTGAGTCCAGTGTGAAGTTACTGTTGAAAACAGCCCAATTAGTTGCAGCACATGAAAATTGCCCCAGCGTCAGGTCAAATGCGAGACGCTGAAACCTTTGGCTTTGGACGTTTGTGAGAGGTTCTGAGAGAACAGCTTGTAAAAGCAAGCGTGCTTGTGCGATTTGTGACCCCTCCAGCGCTTGCCATGGTGCTGCAACTCCTCCTGAGAGAGCAGGGAGGCAGTCCTCCTGTCTCACCAGCGTCTTTTTGCAGCATGAAAGCGGAGGCTGGTAGGCTGGCCATGGACGGACACGCCTGGGAAAAAGCATGCTGAGCGGTCTTGGCCTTGTGCTGTATTTTGCTTGGGTCCTGATATACGTGCCGCCACGTACTTCACATGCTGTGTCCTGTGTCTTTGTTTAATGCCCGAGTGTCCGTGGCCGCCTCTGTGAAGAAGGTCGCGGACTCGCCAGGTAGTACGTCCTACCTCTGCAGCAGTGGTCAGCTGGTTGAGAAGTCAGGGGGCCAGCAATGCACATTGGGGGACATTTGAGTGGTTCAGTATTTTTAATCTCATCTTACTTTGTTGCAGGGAACACCCGTTACATATTTTTTCTTGTCTTCTCATGTAGAAGGAGAGTGGGTGTGGGCTGGGGAAGTCGGTTACCCTGGTGTGAATTGTAGAATCCAGGTGTGCGACATGACTGACTTTCTTGCGAGGACACTGTTAGTGCATTTCTTCTGGCTTCCTGTCGTTCTCAGATAGAATTGAAGTGTTCCTTTACTTAACTACAGCGAGTAAGTTACAGAGCTGGTAATAGCCAGTGTTATTCTAATGCATTTTATTCTACTTCTTGACTGCTTCATGACGTTGTTTGGAACGGCTGCACAGGTAGCTGAGTTTAGCGCTCTGTGTTTGTTTTTGTTTTTCAGAAGGCTCTGAAAACTTGGCCATATTCAGTCATCACGATCCAGTGCGTAACTCCTGCTTACTTCTGCGTTCGCTGTGCACTCCAAAGAGTTCACGTATTTCTCGAGTGGGCCAGCTCTGCAGTGATAAGATTACGTCTCGGGAGAAGGAGAGAAAGAAGTACTTGCAGAAGAAGCTTAGTTTGCAAGCTGAGGACTTCACGGAGCATTTAGCAATAGTTGACATGGATGTGTGACTGTTGAAGTCAGGGTACTACCCGAACCTTCTCAGTAACAGCAGACACATCCTAAAGACTAGAGACTCCCAGCTTTTTGGGGTAGGGACAAGCAGTAGTTCAGAAGCTGGGACATCTAATGTTATCAGAGGACACAGAAACGTCGCTGCCTCACAGAGCAGTCTTGAGAGTTACTCTGCCGCTGCTGCACCCTGACGTGATTGTAAGAATCTGCTTCAGCTTCTCCTGCTAGTGAATCCAGGCCTCTCATAAGGCAGGCAGGTGGGATCAAGGATAACATAACACAAACAGCTTTAATGCTTATCTTGAGTCACACGTTGAACATAACCTTGTTCTTCTCTTTATTACCAGGATGGGTGAAGTGCCCTTGAGAGAGCTTTGTTGTCAGACGTCTAGCAAATACAGTCGCGGGTGCTTTGGAAAGGGAAATGGGTGAGAAGGTGCAATTGATTGTAACTATCCTTGCAAACTATTGCCCTTCTGGCTCTTACCACGTTTGTTCCATGACCTGTCAGCTTCAAACTTCATGGAGGGAATGCAACCGTGCTGTTGAAAGACTACCTTAATGTGGTTGCTTTAGTTTTGGTTCTGTTCAGTAGTGATCCTGTGAGGCCTCTGCGATGTAATTAAGGTTTTCAGGCTCAGCTGCTGCAGCATGGTGCTGAGGGACAGCTGGTAGGAAACACTCAGGACAGAGATTTGAATGGGATTAAGACAGTCATGAGTACAGCCCAAAAGCATTTGGTCAAGTTCAAGTGTGGCCCGTTCAACAAGTCATTACCACAGCCCTGTCAGTGTGTGGTCACTTAACCCTGCTGTCTGGTTTCCAGGTGACTTTGTAGTGTTTACACCTAAGACACCAGGGAAGTTGCAAAGCACTGCCAGCTCCTGTCCTGCTAGAAGCTCCGTCCCCATTTACTGCAGACGGCAGACTCCTACTCTTGTGCAGCTGTACAGAAATTACATATCTCGGAAAATGTTCCCCATTTGCATGGCTTTGTGCGAATGAGTTTCTGCCTCTGTGGTCTGAGTTGGCAGGCAGACCTGAGTAATGCCCACTCCGTGTGACTGGCTTTTGGCCAGCCATTCATAAAAACTCTGTTTCCTGAGTGTGCGGCCACACGTTCCTTCAGCCTTACCAGCCTGCTCCGCTGGGGGCTCTAGCACAGCTGGGCACGTGCAGCAGTGAGTGAGCAGCACGAGAGAGCCGAGCGGAGGTTGGCCACCGGGTCTTGGCATACTCCTCTCCTGCAGCGGGAGATGGGAATGGAGGTGGTAGTTGTGACTATAGTAGGCCTGATTTGAAGGCAGGGGCCCTTGGAAAGAGAACACTGAGCTCTGCGCTGAGCTAAGCTCCTCTTTCTTTAACGCTGTGCTGCCAGGGTTTCTCTCCTTCCCTGCAAACGGCCAGATGCCTTGAGTGAGCTTGTCTGCACCGAATCATCTGAGTCTGGAAAACAGATGGGAGTAGGGTTGACTTGTCACCTTGTCTTGTTTTTGTTAGATTTAATTGGCAGAGGTATCTTTTAGACGGGTAAGCCCCAATTCTTCCGCTTTCACAGTCCACTCACAGGGCCTGAAAAAGGGCCAGATGCATTTCTGTCCTTGTTGGCTGTATTTCAACAGCTCGAGGTTTGCACGGTGCATTGGAAGGCTGGTTTTGGTCTCGCCCGTCTCGCCCGTGTCTCCCCCCTCCGCATTGGATGCTACAGTGTGTGCTGCTTCTCTGCCAGTCGTGAGAGCTGTGAAAGCAAATTCCAGCTTGCTGTGAGGCAGACGACTGCAGTCATTGTGCAGGCCACATGTGGCAAGTCCAGGGTCTTTCTTTTTCTTTTTTTTTTTTCTTTTCTTCCCCAGTGCCTAGGGCTTGGTGTGCATCTCTGCAGACAGGGTGTGCGTGCCCCTCTTCCTACCCCAGTATGTCTGTGACTGCAGAGCCAAGCCTACACACAAGAGCTCTTTGTGCAGGCCTGGCTGAGTCACGCAAACAGATGACCCTGATGCCAAAAGGCGTTGCCTCTGTCCCTTTTTTCATTTAGCTCGCGTCTCATGTACCTATGCAGCATGGTTGGGTTGAATGACTTGAGGACAAAATACAATGAACATCAAATTGTTTTATTAGGAAGTCTGAACGCCTGTCTTTGTAATCGAAGTGCTCAGGTCACATATTTCTGTATGTGAAGGTGGCTGGGAGATGCTTCAGCGGCTGTGAATAGGGGAGGCCTCTGCTGGAAAAGGGATATCCGTGGTTTGGGGGCGGCCGTGGTACAGGTGAGATTTCTGGTAGAGTGTGAGGGCAGGACGGCCTCTTGTTTCCACCACACTTTCTCAGCTGTAGCTCTTCCCTGGGAAGAGCGTGTCTGCTTGCGCTGGACCTCTCTTTCTCAGCGTTGCGAACAAAAGATGTTCTTTCTCCCTTTCTGGAAAACATTTTGGAAAAGCAAGCTGTATATTATGAGGCTAGGCTTAGGATGCTGTTAGGCTCGTTTGGCTTTGTTCGGTACGCAGCTGAGAGTATAGAAGCACATCTGCTCTTTGGCAAAGAAGCCTCACTGGGCACCGCTGTCGAAAAGCAGAGGTGCTTGCTTTGGAGGTTCCCCCTTCCTCCTTCTACTTCTTAGGTAAGATTACCCTTCACCCACTCCTCCAGCTGAGTTACAAGCAATAGGAAATGCTGGCAGCTTCAGAGCTGGCATGAGTGGCTTTGTTAAAATGATCACGCACGCTGGGACTGGCTTGTGTTGCCTCTGTGTGCTTCAGAAGGGGCACAGAGAGGTGACAGTGGCGTTCCTTGGCAGCGCCAGTATGTTTGGCTTGCCCTGACTGGGTAGAGGGTGCAAGAGTGGGCTTTGGTAGCTGGAAAGGTCTGAGGAGGCCTAACGTAGCCTGCAGAGAGTGAGGGCGAATGCCAGAGGTCGTTGGCAGAGGGAGTTTCAGCTTGCGTGTGACTTACAGGAGCAGACCTCAGAATGTCGCAGGCTCACAGAACGGCTGGGGTTGGAAGGGACCTGTGCAGGCCATGTCGTGCAACCCCCTGCTAAAGCCGGTTTGCCGCGAGCGGGTTGCACAGGGTCGCGTCCAGGTGGGGTTTGAGTATCTCCAGGGAAGGAGGCTGCACAGCCTCTCTGGGCAGCCTGTGCCAGGGCTCCGACAGCCTCCAAGTGAAGGCGTTTTCTCTCACACTCGGATGGAATTTCCTGTGTTTCAGTTGGCGCCCGTCGCCCCTTGTCCTGACGCTGGGCACCACTGAAAAGAGCCTGGCCCCATCCTCTTGGCACTTGCCCTAAAGATATTTATGTGCACTGAGGAGATGCCCTCTCACTCTTCCCCAGGCTACACAGGTGCATCTCTGTCAGCCTGTCCTCGTAAGGGAGATAGACCAGTGCCCTGATGGTCTTTGTAGGTATAAACCGTGCACCGCAATGTAAAAGGAGGTTGCTCTCCAAGGGGTTTCCAGTGCTGCTGAAACTTGGTACTTGTATCAAACTTGTATCAAATGTGATACACGTGTAACTACACTTGTATCAAATTGCCTGGCGTGGCTTGTACTTAGGAGCATTTTTGTGGAAGGCTGGCCATGATCAACTGCAATCACAAAGTTACCTTTTTCACAGGAGGAGAACCCAAAAATTTCTGGTTGTGGGGTTTAGCTTATCCCTCATTGTGGCAGCCTCCCTGCAGGTTTTACGTGGCCGGAGTCATTTCCCCGTCTAGGCTTCTCCGATGTGGAGGGAGAGGCTTCAGCAGAGTCGGGCTGTTGATGTTCTCTGCTGCACCTTCCTCAGATTTCAGCACGTCTTTCTCAGTCAGTTCTCAATCCACCAGACTGAACACAAAGTCTTTCTCTGAAACGTGAGGGTAGCAGAAATTTTGTTCAAATTCCCACTTGCTGCTGATCTGGATGTTTGGGGGTGAATTCAGGAGTTCCCTTACCACGTTTTCAAAGGGCTTAAAGACACGAGAGAGACATTTTGTTTGCTTTCTGCCCGCCCCCAGCCGCCCAGAGCCCCAGTGGGAGAGCGCGTTTTTCCGCCCCGCACCAAACCGGAGAGCGCTGAGGTGTGAGTGACTGCTTTCTGTCTGCTGTCACCTGACTGCTCAGCGCAGCCACAGCTGGGCCCAGCGCACTTTGCTGGTCCCAATTCCTTCCACCTCGGCAACGCCACTCAGCTCAGGTCGATGAGAATTTCAGGGTTTGATGTGAATGTACAAGAGCGCGTGCTTCTCAGAAAGGGATGCAGGTGCGTATCTTTGTTACCTTCTTTACTTGCCCTTCCAAACCATTCCTGGATCTTGGTAAGGGAGTCTGTCTCCAAAAGTTGGCTGATTTTATCCAGCACCTAGAAGACGTACGGGATAGTGACCATGAGAGAAGAGAAGCTGATTGGTGACAGTTTTTGCATGTGTTTCCATTTAGCCCTAGCTGTGTGAGTGTGGGCTTTATGGCCTAGCCCAAGGTGTCCCATCAGGTTTGCCACAGTGTGAGCTAAGGATGCCAGCCTGCAAAAGGTGATGTTGCATGAGCGCCGTGTACGCGGCACTTCAGAGACACCGCAAGGAAACGCTAAGAGTGTTTACTACGTGGAAAGCCCCTTGCATGTGTCCTGCCAGATTGACAGGCTGCTTTTTAGAGAACAAGTTTCAGCTGTGTCGTTCCACCAGTGATTGCCCATAGCAACTTCCAGGTAGGGGAGAGCAACTAAGGAGTAAATGCTAAATACGAAAGCCAGTAGTCTCCCCACGGGGGTGGTGGCGGTGGGAAATCTGGCCATTGAAGTCCCACACCATCCTCAAGAGAACGAAGAACGCATACCGTGATAGGAATCCATGTACTGTAGCCCTCGTGTCTTTACCTTTTTTTCCTGATCTGTGTCACCGAGGTCAGAATACCCCTGGACGCGAGCACGGTCGCGCGAGCTGACGGATGGGGAGGAACGCTGGGTGAGAGGCGTGTCCTGGAGTCCCAGTCTGTGTGCAGGTTGTGCAGAGGCTTGGAATGGTTTCTGCAGAAGCTTTTCCAAAAGAGAAAGCAACGTGTCAAGGAGTGGCTTGACTCCATTTCTGCAGCGCTTAAAGGCAGTGTGAAACGTAGGGCTAACACTAGTCCCCAGCAAGGGAGTGCAGCAGAAAACACATCTGAAACTGTCGCTCGCTTGGACAGGAACACCTGTAGGTTAACTGCATTAGGTTAACTGTTACAGCTTCTACTACACAGTTGCCGAGATGGCAGTACATATCTACGGCAAATGCGTAACGCTGGAGGAGAATGAGAGTGATGCCGGGTAACTACTGGTGGAAGTCAGGCGAGGAAGCCATTAAGGCTGCAGCTTGAGGCTAAAGAGTTATGGCAGCAGGAATCCTTTACTGGAATTTATGAGCACAGCTGCAAAGTTGGATCTGAACCTCAGGGTGTTGCTTCTAGAGAACGGTGTCAGCCCAAGTAGAACTGCTGGCAGTAAGTAATCTAAAGAAGCTTTGTGTGTGAGGGGAGGAGGCTTTCTCCTGGGCTTGCTTGTTGTATAGTGCGATGTTTTTTCCCCAGCACTACCAAAGCAGAGTAGCGTTAAATATCTGAACACAATACAGTTATAGTTTAGCTGTCGTACTGTTGACACCGTCTCCCTTCCAAGCTCTCATGTTCTACATGTGGGATGCTCACATCCCTCTTTTTGGTTCTGCGCTGTCCTCCTTAGCAATCGGAGACCATCAATTCAGGTTACAGTGTTGAGAAGTGAGGGAGAGTGTGCCGCAACAAAGAGCCATGTCATTTCCTTCCCATTACCTTTTCAGGCACAGTAGAGTTCTTCCCAAGCCTTTCGGGAACATCGGCACGTCCTTCTGGGTGTCTTCTTGGCAGGCTGCTGCTTACAGCACAGACCAGAGTGTTGTTTAATCCTGTGCAAGAAACCAAAGGGTACAGTCTTTCCTACAATAAACACGCGCAGTTAACTTGGCAGGTGATCTCCAAGGAGACGCTTGAGCTGGAAGGATGGAAAAGGGAGGTATCGGACCTGAAGTTTGTAGGCCCTGATACAGGGCTGATGGAACGGTGTGTAAACCCTGGGTAAACCTGGCATACTTGGGTAGGTGGCCGAGGGCCGTAAGCAGCCTGTTCGGGAGGACGGTGTGACCAGCCGCTACCTCAACAGTAATGGTGCTCCAGGTACGACCTGGAGAGTGGGCAGGTGGGGTGAAGCCCACTCCCTGAGCGGTGCCAATCAGGAGAAAAGTGTCGTTTGTCTGGCTGTCTTCAGAAGAGGCTTGTGGTTTTCAATGAGAGCCGCGGCATTTAATGAAGGATTGGAACCCTCCTTTCTTAGCCAGGCTCAAAGGAATTTCTGAACGAGCCGCTGTTTTTCTGGTGGAATACCAGTCCAACTGGGTTTCACATGGCAAAGCAGCAGTGCTGCGAAGTAGCTGGTGGAGGATTTTCAGCACCTTGATTCTGTTCACATACTAAGCCGAAAGTAGTGACAGCCGAAACAGTTCCTTGTTGTCTTGGTGCAAGAGTAGTAGTTGCACCTTGTAAAGAGTTTAGTGCGGCTAAGCTGAGGTTATTGCTTGCTGAGGACAGGTAAGGCTGCTCAGTCGATTGAAATGAAGGCAGCAGCTTTCTCTGCGGAAATGCTCCTCTTAGAAATGGGAAACGGCAGCAGTGGGTACTTTGGAACAAAATGGTGCTTACGCTCACATTTCTCTCTGTGCGTGCCAGGGCAGTTGTCCTGGCTCTCTGTGTGGTCTCTCGGGAAGTCTTACCTGGTATGTGGCGGACCACCCGAGGATGGGGGATGTTCCTGGAGTGATGGTAGTAGTTTTCGCCTGAGCAGCTAAGCTGCGAGTCACGCCGGTTGCTCTTCCCCATGTCGTGGCTCAAGTGAGGTTCACACGTTGACTCAGAATCGGTCTTTGTTGTGTGAACTTGCTGGCCCTCGTGTGCAGCGTCTTTGTTCAGGGCAGGCTGGCTCTTCTGCCGATGGGCTGAGGCCAAACGCTGGGGGTGAAGTGGAGAACAAGTGAGAACAGCAAAGGAGACGTCCAGGCCTTCTTGGTTTCTGCCTTTCCTAAGGGTTGTGTGCGCAGGGAGGCAGCCCCCTGTCTCTTTATAGTTGCTATCTGTTGTAGAGTTTGGATTGCGAGGTTGAATAACAGACTAGTAGCTGTTATTACCGTTATCCTGTGGGGTTTTTTTCCCTTTCCGGTAGTAGCAGTCCCTAATGTTCCCAGTCGTCTTTGCCTCTGGCACTTGCCTGGCACACTCGGTACTGTAACGTCTAAGACTGGGAACATCCCAAGAGAGTTGGTTTGTTGAAGGCACCTGGCAAATGTCACACGTGGGGGATGAGCTAATCTGATCTCTTCTGTGATGATCCAGGCTCTAGTTCAACAAATACTCGCTGAGGCACCTGGCTTGGGTGCAAGCGCATCCCCAGTGGAGTGATGGATCTTAGCGTACGGGGGGAGTGGTCCGTGAGCCAGCGAAACCCCCTGGGAGGGCAGAGACCTTCCAGGAGCCAGCAGCTCCCACGAGAGCAGCTGAAGAGGTGTGGGCAGAGCCAGGGGTCCTGGAAGCTGCTCCTCACTCCCACAACGTTCAGCCCTGGGGAGCGCTGCGACCGGGGCGGGCAAACAGGTGGCTTTGCAGGGTGGCCGTTTGGGTGGGAGGGCACCTCTTTCAGGGGGAGACATTGCGCTGGCCAAAGGTGAGAGACTTGAGGTACACACAAGCCAGCAACTGGGCATTGTTCTGTGGTCATCTGCACAGGTCAAGGACCATGCAGTGGTGGAGCTAAAGATCCTTAGGGCAGCGAGGAGGGTGCACAGCAAGCTCGCCCCCCTGGGATAGCTAACTGAAGTTTTCAAACATGAAGTTCATGTGAGAGGGTTCTCTTCTTCACTAAAAACTTCTATGGATTTTCTTTGGGAATTGAAACTGTCTTGTGAAAGAGAAGTCTAGGATCTCACTAGTTATTTAGCAACCTCTTTGTATTATATACAATAATTCCTGGTACAATATGTTTGGGGGATTTTAGGGGTGTTATTCTACCCAAATAGCAACTTACGACATGCCTAATATTGAGATTGGTAGAATTAAATGACAACCAAGGATGTTTGGGTTTTACCCAGTATGGTGCACCAGAATGGTGCTACCAGCCGGCACTGTCATTTTTATCTTGTAGATAAAATGACACCCCAAACGTTGATTATCATTGCAGCATGCCATAGCATAGCAGTCCAGGAGCTTGTGGCCTTGAGGCACAACAATTTCAGGACATTGCACCTGCGGGTGACTGCTACTCATGTAACTTGTTGTTGGTTTTGTCGGTTTTGCAAGCCATCTTGGGCACAAGAGGAAGATAAAAACTGTGTCTCTGAGGTCAACAATAAATCAGATTTAGAGTTTCTCGTTGTGCTTTTAAGGCCTTTTGCAGAGGCATGGGGCACGCTCTCTGTCTTTGTGTCCTCACCAGGAGTGGGACTAGTGTCCGTAAGAGCTGGAGAAAAGGGGAAAATGGAAGAAGCACGGGCAGCTATTTTTTATGCTTGGAGGGCAAAAAGAGGGGCACGTGTGTCGTGTGTGTCTCTTTGTCGTTACAGGTAATGTTTGGGTAACGTAGAGTCTGCGATGCTGTTGAACATTGTCAAGAGAAGGCATCTGATAGCAGAAGCTCTAAGAAAGGGTTCAGGTAGCTGCTGGCTCCTGATGCCTAGGATGCCTATGGAGAGGTACTACTGCTGGTGCTACAAGATGATGACCTATCTAGAAGGAGAAAGGAAACGTGGATGGAGTCGGGTGAAGGGCAGTAGTGTTAGTTGCCAAAGTTGTGTGATCTGTGAGGTTTGGATACCGTAGGGTTCCCTCGTTCAGCTCAGCCTGTTGACTTCAGTGGAAGGTGAAAGGATGAGTATTATTAAGGCATCCGATTCTGCCAGTACTTCTGGCATTTTGCCTTGACACGCTTTCCTTTCCCCACAGGTGATCCCTGTTTTTTTCATTAGAGTGCTATAAAAATATTAAGGTGGTTTTTTCTCTTTTAAAAGGAGTAGCTCTTTTGGGTGTGTATTTTGTTGCCTTAAGAAAAGCATTTGCCAAGAGTATAGTTGGCGTTGAAACTGAACAAAGAAGCCATCTCGTGTAGCACTCCTGATTTACCTTAATCTCCCGATCCACATCGCAGAGGTCAGAACTCCCCTGGACACGAGCACCGTCGCGCGAGCTGACGGATGGGGAGGAACGCTGGCTGAGAGGCGTGTCCTGGAGTCCCAGTCTGTGTGCAGGTTGTGCAGAGGCTTG
>JAVHMY010346655.1:0-12930 GCA_034783095.1 Forpus spengeli
CCACGTGGGGCAGAAGCAAAGCTCGCCACCCCGATGAGGGCAGGGGCATAAAGAGCCTCCTCAGCAGGGCAGGAGTCCATCCAGGTCCCCTGTGCGCACAAGGGGCAAAAGCAGCCTCCCCTGGCAAGAGAGGGGAGCCGTCCCCAGAGGCCAGACTGGATGCCCCAAGCAGAGGCGGTATCTTGGGGGGCAGATGAAATCTGTTGGCAGGGAACCTGTCAGAGCCCAGGTGCTTTGCTCCACGAGCGTCACAGGCACAGTCCTGGACCTGGGCAGAGTGGAAAAGAAACCCTCCGCAACCCGACCGGGCCAGCCACAGCTGCGCACAGGCACGCTTACAGCCCTGGGCAGGTGTCTACTCATCCGGCTGTGCGGCGCGGGCAAGAGGGGGGACCGGTGCCGGCGGCCGAACGGCCCTTCGCCAGCAGCACGTGGGGAAGCCCAGCGGCAGCCGGCTGCTGGCTGCAGGGCAGGTGCCCAGGCTGCGGCGGCCGCGGGGCTGCAGTGTGTCCCCGTGCGGCCCCGTGTCACAAAGGGGCAGTGATGCGGCACCCGCCCGGCGCTTGTGACATCACCTGGCCAGGGCTTGATACCCTGAAGAGCGGGCCGGCAAAAGCCAGTTGGGCTGAGCTGCCCTTCGGGAGAACTCGGCTCCTTCTGGGGCTCCTTGCGTGGCTCCCTCTTCCCAAGCATTTATCGTTTGCTGCTGCCTGCTCCTCGTCTTCCATCCCCTTTCCAAGGTAATTAGGATGTGACTTTCGGGACAGGGCCTAGAGGAGGCAGATCGGGGATCAGGGTGCAGGCTGGTCTACACCTCCCAAGCTGTACGCTGAGCTCTTCCACCTGTCCAGGCTGGCCAGATAGGCGCTAGGGGGGGAGTTCCCGTCTGCTAATTCTTATTTCTTTGCCATCGCCTAGGCTAGGTAAGTAGGGCGGTGGCAGTCCGAGGCGTTGAGCTCAGCCTCGAGTGACCAGAAGCCCACCTTGACTGATGGGGCAGGAAGGGAGACAGAAAAAGGAGCCCGGCAAAGGCTGCCCATAACGTAGCGGCCAAAAGCCGGTCACTCCTGCAGACGAGGTGGCAGAGTGTGGGCTGGAGAGCCAGACCGCGCGGCTGCTAACAGTTAGCAGTTACAACGACCACCGAAACACTTTGGATGGCGAGTGCTGCTCTGTGGGTTTCGCTTGTGGTTGTTTTAATGGTTTTCTTGAGCACCGGTGATTGCCTTGCCCTCAGGTGACGGGATTGGCGCCGACCTTCTCTTTCTGGAGCGCGTCCGGGCATCCTTTGTCACCCCAAGCTTTCCCCTCTGTCCCTGAGAGGAGCGATAGCCGCAATGGGGAACAACTCCTGTGAGTAACGGCTTCACCAGCAGCCTTGGCCTTTGTGAATCCCCAAGTGCAATGGGCACGGCTGGTGCTCCATCCCTGAAGGTGGAGGTGCTGACAGCCTAGAGGGAATTCTGGGGCGTTTCCCGAGAGCAGCCAGACCTATCCAGGGGTTTTCGATGGGGCGCAGGAAAACGCACTTGGTCGCTCCTCTGCCATTCTACACAAGCCTTGGAAAGATGACGTTGCCTGTAGAATGAGCTGACGTCAGTAGGCTTCCCTTCTGGGCTGGGTGCTGGCTGGATTGCATCCAGTTACAAACAGGAAAGGGGATGAGCTGACCTGATAACGCAAGGCCCTAGAAGGAACGGCAGGTAGCCTGAGCCCACAAATCAGAGGGTGGCTTTGTTGGGCCGCCGGCAAAGTAAGCAGGTGAACAGACTCTTTTCCAAAACTCTTTCCATTCCAATGGCAGTGTTGGGCTTCCCCAGTGTTTCTGGCTTGGAGGCTAGAGCTGGCTGTCACGGGTGCTCCTGCAGAGAACTCCACTTTTCAAATAGGCTTTTGTGCAACAATATCGTCTCGTCTCCTTTCCAACGTCATTGCCCTGCAGCTGTTGCCCAGGGAATGGCTCCGCCACAGAGGATCCTCTTTCCCCCGGAGAAGATTTGCGTGGACTGGCAGCAAAGACGGAGAGCGGGAGCAGGCCTCTACAACCTGAGCAATACGTGCTTCCTCAACTCCGTCCTGCAGTGCCTGACCTACACGCCCCCTCTTGCCAACTACCTGCTCTCTCGGGAGCACACCATGTCCTGTGAGTACTTTTCGGAACATCTCCTTGGCAATCTGGTGGGCGCTTCCCCAGGATCCCCAGAACCTGGAGCTGGATGGAGCAGAAAAGCAGCCCTTCTTTGTCAGCCGCCCCCAAGTTGGTGTTCTTGGAACACTCAAGCCTAGAAGCCGCTGGTCGTATTGAGGTGCGCTCACTGTCAGAAAGACGCCTCTTTCTAGTCCCCGGCCGGCGTTCCCTCTTCCTGCAAGTTCAACTCTCTTTGCTGCTTGCACAGAAAACGGCTCTCAGTGAAGCATGCCTCTCAAGAAACTTTTCTGTGCACTGAAATGGGCTGGGACTGCGGGGCCTTTGGCACCCTGGGAGGAGCGGAGACTGTTCTCAGAGCTTCAAGATCTCCGTTAGGTTCCCCATGGCTATGGGTATTTTGCTAACCTGAGAAGCTTGCTTCCCTCCCTCCCTCCCTCTTCAGGTCGCCAGCAAGGCGGCTGCATGATGTGCATCATGGAAGCGCACGTTAACGATGCCTTGCTCACCTCAGCCAGCGCCATCCAGCCCACGGCTGTCATCGAGGCCCTCCCACGTAAGTCATCTCACGTGCTTTGACATGTTGTCCTCCGTTCCAAACCGGACCGAAGAACTAACTTCTTCTTTGTTAGGAATAGGAGAGCATTTCACGCTTGGCACGCAGGAAGACGCCCACCAGTTCTTACGCTGCACTGTCAATGCCATGCAGAGAGCTTGCCTGAGTGGAAGCAGCAAGTAAGCACAAGCAAATGACCTTGCAATGCTCCCGAGCCTTTTGGCCTCCTTGATGCAGCCCCATCGAGGACACCCTACGCCCAGGGCTCTCAGACAAAGGAAAACTCTTGGAGGAGATAACTCTCTGCCTTCCCATTTCCTTCCAGCTGGGACAGCTCTTCTCAACCTCCTACCATCGTCCATCAAATATTTGGGGGCTTTCTGAGATCCAGAGGTACGTTGCCCCAGCTATCGCTCTCCTTGCACTCGTCTCTGCCTGCCTGCCTGCCTGCCTGCCTGCCTGTGAGAAACAGCTGAGCGTGTGGCTGGCGCAGTGGCTATGAAGAGCACGAACCGGCACGGTCACTTGACTGCCCCTATCGTTGAGCGTTTCCATTTGCCTTCCAGTCACCTGCTGGAGCTGCAAAGCCGCTTCCGATTCCTACGAGCCCTTCCTGGATGTTCCTTTGGATATCCAAGTAAGAGGGTTTGTCACTGGGCTCCAAGACGTCCCAAGCCCCTTGTGGCTGTCCAGATTTCACCCAGTTGGCTTCCAAAAGTGCGCTGTGAACACAGAGAGAGCTTGGTGGGGGGTGGGAAGCGCTAGGGACAGGGTCCTTCTGCGGAGGCCATGGCCGGGGTCTCCCTGCAGGTGCTGGCTTGAAGCTGGACAAGCGCCTGTCATCCCCTGTGCACCCGTGACGCACTCTCCTCCTTCTTCTCTGTGCCCGCCCTCCACACCCGCCTGGCTCCTAGGCTGATGGGTTGTGTTGTTTTCATTCCTGATGACTCTGCACACCCTCGGGAGCTGAACTGAGCAGTGGCACGGTGAGGTAGCCCTTGACCGTGCCAGGAATAGATCAGCAGAATACCTGCTTTCAGCCTCCGCCTGGGCACTGCTTGCAGGGTCACGGGGGGGGTCTCCTCAGCGGCAGCTGCCTGGGTCTTCGGGTCAACTCCTCCTAAGTGCTTGGGCGAGGGCATTTCCCCGAGCTCAGAGCTCTCCTTTCTCCCTCCTCCAGGCAGCCTCATCTGTCACCGCAGCTCTGGCGGACTTGGTGAAACCCAAGCAGCTGGCTGGGGAAAACTGCTTTCACTGTAGCAAGTAAGTCGATGACTAACAACAGACTGATACTCGAGCCTGTGTCAAGGTGCTGCGTGTCATCGAGCAGAAGTCATCTTTGCAAGTAGGTTCAATGCACAATCGTGAGACACAGCTTTTTTTTCCTATGGCCTTACAGTACTGAAGAGTCTTAACAGAACTTAAAACAATAGGTGAGACGGGAAAGGGTACCTGGCCTTCTTGGGGCAAGAGAGGGTGCATTTCAGCACTTGGCTCTCTGCTTGGTTGCCAGGTGTGACAAGACGGCTACCGCCCTCAAGAGACTGACAATCGATGGCGCGCCCAGGGTTCTCACGCTCTGTCTGAAGAGGTTTGATCTCGCTGGCGAGAAGATCAGCAAGGTGTGTTCGCAGTTGGAGGGCAACTTACTTTCTCTTCCTGGGGCGGGAGATTTCCCAAAGCAGGACACTTTCACAAGCTGTTCAGGTTGAGCTTTTTGCGTTCCCTTCTGGGGAGAGGAGAGCTCCCATGGGAAGGCAAGCCCGTACTCTGCTCCGACAGAGCTGCTTTGGCTGAGAACAGTTTCCTGCCACCCAAGGCATTACATGTTGCTTGAGGGAAAAGCGAGGGCTGCTGAGCCCCCGAGATGTATTTCCACACCGCTGGCCCCTGGTCCTGGCAGGCTATTTCATGTAGTATGCCAGGATCCTTCCTGAGCCCTCTTGGTCTCTCCGCAGTTTGTGCAGTATCCCCAGTACTTGGACCTTCAGCCATACATGTCTCAGGCAGCTGGAGAACCGCTCCTCTACGCCTTATATGCTGTCCTGGTGCACAGCGGTGGCAGCTCTCGGGCAGGACACTATTTCTGCTACACCAAGGTAAAGAGCCACTTCCTTCCTAACGGGGAAGAAGGTGTGCTGGGGAAGACAAGCTTAGACGACGGTGTTTCTGCTAGCCAAGGCTGTGGGGGAGAAGGTCTCCTTGCCCGCTGGATTGGATTTCTTTTGGTGGACTCTTGCTTCCCTAGTTGTCTGCCTGTGTTGTTCCGGAGAAACCATGCAGTTCCTCTCCAGGGACCCTTGCCTTTTTTTCACAGGCCAGCGACGGACTGTGGTACCAGATGGATGATACGTTTGTGGATGGTTGCGACGTAAACACAGTTCTCAGGCAGCAAGCCTATTTACTGTTTTATGTCAGGTAATGGCCAGTACTAAAATGCGCTCAGGATACGTTTCCTCTTCCCGGTTTGGCTGTTTTCCTTCTCATCCTCCTGAGTCTTTCTGCCCTAGGAGACAACTGCTACCCGCACCATTCAGTGCTGTCGCACGTCAACTACCCCCGCCCGTCCTTACCTCCCCTTGCTGGGCTTTAGGCTGCTGCCCTGATGGAAACTGCCACCTGTCTGCTCTCTGTAGCTGGCGGACCCAGAGAAGAGTGCCTAAAGGGGGCCTGCAGGGAAGGAGGGCAGGGACTCCTGGTCAGGGAGGGCAGTGATAGGGCGAGGGGCAGCAGTTTTACAGAACAATGATGTAGATTGGGTAGGAGGAAGGATTTGTTTACGGTGAGGGTGGAGAGACAGTGGAAGGGCTTGCCCAGAGAAGCTGTTCCAGGCCAGGCTGGACAGGGCTGTGAGAAACCCGGTCTATTGCAAGGTGACCCTGCCCGTGTCAGGTGGTTGGAACTAGGTGATCTTTAAGGTCCCTTCCAAGCCAAACCCTTCTTCCAGGTTATGATTCTATGAAACGGAGGCCATAGGGGGTATGAAGGTGAGGTCTTGCTGTGACAGGGGCAGTGCTGGTGGGAAGAGCCCAATTGAGTTTCCCATTTGTAGTCTTAATTTGTCTTCTCTCTGTCATAGAAACCACTCCAAGTAAATGAGTGAACCCCAGAGGAGGCTGCAAGGGCAGCCCTAAACAGACATCGCTTATTTTCTTTTTTTTTTCCCCTCCCCCAGATGCTCTGACTGTAAAATTAGTCAACGGACTTCATCCTCACCGGCACGATCATTTGTCTGCTCTTCCCTCAGTCAGTGGGGGACCAGCAGCCAGCAGGCGGGTCCTGTGGGACCATGGGATCAGCCTCGCTGCACTCAGGTAACTCTGGGGAGGTGGGTCAGGGCACCAGATGGACAGTTAATTTCTTTCTGGGGTCTTGGCATTGCTCGCTCCCTGCCCCCAACCCCACAGCTTTCTTCACAGTCCTAACACTGCTCCCTTTAAAGGCATCCCACCTCGATCCACCCTAGTTGTGTGCCTTTGGCCCCTCTGCCTTTGCAGCCCTCCAGGAGGGCCTTTGGGAGGCCTTTAGCTGTCCCCTCACAGAGCTCTGGGGGTTCCCCACCGCTCTGGTCCTTTCCGCAGGAAAGGACAGGACCTTTTCACAGCTCTCTCGGCAGGACATGGCGATGGGCATGGAGGGCCCTCCAGAGGACAGCAGCTCCTCCACAAGAGCCAGCACCAGCCAGCTCACCAGGGCGGGTGCACGGGAGGCACCTGCAGGCTGGCTGTGGCCCATCTGGCCAGGCGGGCTCAGCATCGCCTCCTCCGTGGGCTCGTGCTTGCATCACTTCTTCTGCAACTGTAGAGGGCTGCTGTCTGGGCGAAACGCTGCCTACCCAGACCGGTGTCAACAACTTGACCGTGCGTGTCACACCGTGCGCGAACACAGCAACAACGAGGAGCACGGGTTCAGCCCTTCTCCCCGCTGCCAGACGAACGGTGCCAGGGAGAGGACCCGGAGCAGATCCCCGCAGTGGGGAAACAATCTCCGCAGCTGGTTCGTGCACACCACGGACTATGAGCACTCAACAGGGAGGCGGACGAGGAGAACTAGTCCTCCGGGTCGTGACCACGCTCCCAGGGATAACGCAGCTCCAGGGCCCTCCACTGGCAGCTCCCACTACCCCCCTGCACTCAGTGCTGCTCAGGAGCAAACCCTGCTGAGGCAGAGAGAGCGGAGCACATCCCCACGGCGCGGCTATGATCTCCGCAGCCGGTTCGTCGAGTACAAAGAGTACCACGGCTCAGCAAGGAGGAGGAGAGTTTCCGTACGCGAGAGATGCAGCTCAGGGAAATATTGAGGGTGCTGGGGTGGAGACGGCGGCGGGTTGTGGCCCTGGAGGAGGGTGGAGCACAGCACCTCACTCGTGCAATGTCAGAGAGGAGGAGGTGGACGAAGAATCCAGGAAGCACCAGAACTGCCCCCAGCAGGGACCGAGCTGCACAAAAGGCACCAGCACCAAAACCAACCTGTCCCTCCTCCCAGTGCTGCCTGTGGCCACAAAGAGCTCAGAGGGAGCTTCCAGAGACTCGGACAGCTCTGCCGGCTGGCCCACCTGCCCACGCGTCCGTCGGGGAAGAGCTTTAATCCCTCTTCTGCTTTTGGGATCGCCTTGCACAAACAGCACTCATTGGCAACCCACAAGCAGAAAAGCCAAAGCCAGAATTAAAAGCAGTTGCGGACCTTGCATGTGTGATTTACGGGGCGTTTACTTCTCTCTAGGTGTTGGGGGAACTGGGGGAAACACCCAGTGTGGGAAGTTTGTCTTAGGGGATTTTGAAAGCTGTGTGCTGGCACGGGCCCCTCTTGCAACCTCTTCCTTTTAAACGTGGAGTTCACGTCACTCACATGGGAATGGGTGGGATGAGCCCATAGCGAGCGGGACCGAAACGCACTGAACAGCCAGGCCCAGCACGTGCTGCTCAGTGGCACCAAGTCGGTGTGAGGCCAGGAACCGGCGGTGTCACCCAGGTGTCCAGTACTGGGTCCGATGCTCTGTGACAGCTTCCTTAATTAACGGTCTGCGTGACGGGGCAGAGGGCACTCTCGGCAAGTTTGCAGATGACACCAAAGCAGCAGGAGCGGCGCTTAGGCCAGGGGGTGGTGCTGCCACCCCGAGGGACCCGGGCAGGCTGGAGAGATGGGCTGACGGGGACCTCATGCACTTCAGACCTCCTTCAGCATACCAACCACAAACCAACCCTGTGTGCCATAACATACATGCAATGTCCTAGGAAGCCTGAAGAGTGGACAGAGGAGGGGAGAAGTCTGGGAAGACTCCATCGTAACTTCAGGGATCAGGTGACGGGCTGAACCTGCCTTTTCCCCCACAGGGACGCCTACTGGGCAAGAACTTTCTCCTATGACTAACTCCTACCAGCTGTTGTTAGCTGTATGGTTTTCAGCTTGTTTTGCAGTCGGTGTACTATCCCTGGCAATCTTTGAACCTTATTCTGTCACAAGCTTGCATTTTGTATAATAAAACTCTTCAGCTGAAGTACATTTTGCATAAATCTCTGGAGGTTTGAGTAGCTGATAGAAGGGATTTGACTGAGTGGCGCTCTCAGCGGGGGTCCCTGAAGAGGTTGGTCGAATCCCCCCCCGATACAGTGGGCTGCCAAAGCACAGGTAGCGGCCAGGCTGGTCGGGCACAAGGGTCTCGTCTTTCTCGGGAAACTGACAGGCTGATCAAAGGTAAAGGGTTTGAGGAAACCCCCCTTCTTAACGTGGCACCCCGTCAAGTTCCAAATGTCCCCGTATACAGTTCCTTCCTCCACTTTCCCAATGGCCCTGAGGGAGCAGGGAAAAAAATTTAATCAACTCTCAGTAACCAAGAGGATTTCCACAGAATCACAGAACGGTCGGGGCTGGAAGGCACCTCTGGAGATCACCTAGTCCAACCCCTGCTAAAGCAGGTTCACCCACAGCAGGTGGAACAGAATCACCTCCAGGCAGGTTTTGAATGTCTCCAGAGGAGAAATTGTCCTTTACTTGAATGTGCCAAACCCTTGGGAAGGTAGTGAAAAAGCCTTCCAAACCTTCCTTCTCATGTCACAGGCTTGTTTTGCAAAGAACTGCAAAGCACCCACGCGTGCCAGGCTATCTCCTCCGGGAGACAGCAATAACGGAGACCAACCCCCTCCTCCTGCCTGAGGAATGGTGGTATTCCACAAAAGAGCTCTAACACCGTCCTCAAACGGCCACGTTCCTGCAGCCCTGGCTTGGGAGATCCTCTTGACTTTGCATCACCTGCAAGCTACGCTGAGACCGCTCCAGAGGGTCGTCCTTCACAGCACCAAGCAGTTGCCCTTGGGAGGACACGCTTGCTTCTTCTCACTCTCCCTCTCAAAGCCCCCACACCAAATTCCCAGTGCTATTTTCTTTCTCAAACAAAGGTCACCCAGTCACCTGCAGCAAAACCAGGTGGAAGAGACTTGCTTTGAACCACACGTCAGCAGTTTCCCTATCCTGCAGCTCAGTCCACGGGCCACGTGGGCTACATGGATGCACCCTCCAGATCACCGGCTTCTCTTTAGCTCCATTGCAGATTTCACAAATTGCCAAGGCATTTTTCCCTTGCAAACTACAACTACCCCTTACACCAATATAGGCACGAGCGTAACAGCAGGGATAGAACGCTGTGCAGGAAGTTTCTGAAATTCTTGCCGCACAGGCTACAAAGTCCTGATCTGGCTCCGGTCAAGCTGGGCTGAGCACTGGGAACCACGGCGCCTGGACAGCACTGGGTCTATTAGGAAGCGGGTTAAGTGAGGCAGAGGAGAAGCCCACAACTCTGCTGAGGTGGGTTCTGGGCACCAAGGTACTTCTGTGACTTTTTCACTGCGCTGCAATGTAAACACGGCCTGTGATTGCCAAAAACTGAAGATCAATCTTTAACAGGCAACTCCTTGGACAATGATAATATTGTGCCAAAGATTTAACGCACCGCCCTCGCCAATGGATTTTTGGTTTTTTTCATTAGAGCTTTGCTGCTTCTGCAGGAGCCAAGAGTAGAGAGGGCTAAGGATGCGGCTACAAAATGTGGCTTCTGTTTTGTGAGCTCTGACTAAGCGTACAATGGACAGCCTTTAAGATTGGGAAAGCTTAAAAAAAGCTTAGAAACAGAAGAAATAAAACATTTATGTAGTTCCTTTCCAAGTTCTTGACCTGCTAACTCCCCACTTCAGAAAGACAGTAGGCACCAAAAGCAAAAATAAATGAGCGTGGCTAGTGTCCTGGTTTCGGCTGGGATAGAGGTAATGATCTTCTTGGTGGCTGCTGCAGTGCTGTGGTTTGGCTCTGGTGCGAGAACAATGTTGACAGCACGCTGATGTTTTCAGGTTTTTTTTAGGGTAATGTTTATACTAAGTCAAGGACTTTTCAGTTTCTCAGGCCCTGCCAGCGAGAGGGCTGGAGGGGCACGGGAAGCTGGGAGGGGACTCAGCCAGGGCAGCTGACCCGAACCAGCCAAAGAGGTATTCCATACCATATGACGTCACGCTCAGTATATCACCTGGGGGAAGAAGCAGGAAGAGGGGACATCCGGCATTACGGCGTTTTGTCCTTCCGAGTAACCGTTACGCGTGATGGAGCCCTGCTTTCCTGGAGATGGCTGGGCACCTGCCTGCCCATGGGAAGTGGTGAATGAATTCCCTGGTTTTGCTTTGCTTGCGTGCGCGGCTTGTGCTTCACCTGTTAAATTGTTCTTACCTCAGCCCTCGAGTTTTACATTCCTTTCCGATTGTCCTCCCCATCCCTCTGGGTGAGGGGCGAGCGAGTGAGCGGCTGCGTGGCACTTAATTACCAGCCAGGGTTAAACCACGACACCCCCTTTTATTACAGAGATGTGATAGGGGAGGCCAGCTTCGCCGCTGTGCCAGACACATCTGCAAAGCCCTCTGGGTCAAACAGGGCGGTTCACGCATTTGAGGAAGTGGAGTGCATGCGGACATTCCAGGACAAACAGGATTGTCACGTATGAAATGCCCAAACCACGGGAGGATCCTGAGAAGAATTGGAAATCCCTTGTGAAGAGACGTGGCCAACTTCTTGCTGCTGAGAGATGACTGACTGCATCAGCTTCTTCAGCACGTCCGCGAGCTCCTGGTTCCTCATGCCATAGACGAGGGGGTTCACTGCCGGAGGAACCACCGAGCACGGAACTGACACCACCAGGCCCAGCGATGGGGAGGAGATGGAGGGCGGCTTCAGGCAGGCAAACGTGCCCGTGCTGAGAATCAGGGAGACCACGCTCAGGTGAGGGAGGCACGTGGAAAAGGCTTTGTGCCATCCCTGCTCAGAGGGGATCCTCAGCACGGCCCTGAAGACCTGCACGTAGGACACCGTGATGAAAACAACACAGCCAAAGACTAAACAGACACTAACCACAAGAAGCCCAACTTTGTGCATTGGCCATGGCTTTGGGGACAGTGGTGGAGATGGAGCCCAGGTCGAGGAGGGAGGGCTTGAAGAGGAAGAAGTACCTGGGGGTGTGGAGGTGGTGGTCACAGCCTACGGCAGTGACGATGAGGCCATTCCCCAGGAGAGCAGCCAGGCAGATGCCCAGGAAGAGCCAGAAGTGCGAGAGCTGCAGCTCCCGTGCCTCTGCGAATGCCCGGGGGAGGAACGGGGTGATGGAGCTGCCGTTGGACATTCGGTCCCTCTGTGCATGGGGCCTTGCCTTGCTCAAGAGGGAAAAGAGAGAGAAGTAGTTAAGGGCGTCTTCTCTGAGCAAAAGCAAAGCTATTGCTCCTAGACCCTCCCCTGTTACACAAACCCAGTTTCCCTTTTGCAGGAGACCTTCCTTCAGGTCCCTGCCTGGAGCTCTGCGTGGTGCTGTCTCAGTGTGCCGTGAGGAGCAGCGGCTCTGCCTGCTGGATACGGAGGAGGGACCCCTGCTCTGCAGCAGTGGCTTCATGGGAGCAGTGAGGGCAGGGGCCAGTCCTGCTCTTTGTCCAGGGAAACCGCTCCTACGGGACAAGACCTTGTCACCGTCTCCACTGCCAGTGCTCAGGAACTGAGAGGGCAGAAGGCAATTTGAGAGGTTTGGGGGGGGTTTGACAACTCTCCCCACCTCACCTGGGGACCGATCTTGGATGTCCAAAACCAAAAGCATTTTGGCTGCGCTGCAGGAGAACAGAATGAGTTCTGTGAGGCAGGAGGATTGCCTGTGCCTTAGTGCAGTGAGGGGAGCTGGTCTGTCCCTCTGCCTTGTTCCCCCTTGCCCCAGGCTTGAGCCTCTCTGCAAGGAGCCTCTGGAGGTCATCTAGCCCAAGCCCCTGCTCAAGCAGGTTCTCCTCGAGCAGGTTGCACAGAGTCACGTCCAGGTGGGTTTTGACTGTCTCCAGACAAGGAGACTCCACAGCCTCTCTGGGCAGCCGGGGCCAGTGCTGCGTCACCCTCAAGGCAAAGAAGTGCTTCCTCTTCTCCACAAGGAATTTCTGTTGCACTTTGTGCCCGTTTCCCCTTGTCCTGTTGCTGGGCACCGCTGCAAAGAGCCTGGCCCCGTCCTGTCCTCTTGACACTCGCCCTGCAGGTATTTGTAGACATTGACAAGACCCCGCCCTCAGTCTTCTTTTCTCCAGGCTCAAGAGGCCCAGCTCTCTCCGCCTGGGCTCATAAGGGGGATGCTCCAGAGCCCTCGGCATGATTGCAGCCCTCTGCTGGGCCCTCTCCAGTAGCTCCCTCTCTCCCTTGCACTGGGGAGCCCAGCACTGGACACAGCACTCCAGGTGCAGCCTCACCCGGGCAGAGCAGAGGGCACCCCAGGCAGCCCTGCAGACACATTGGGTGCCTTTGTGCAAGCCACAGATTGCCACCGCTGCAGTGTGCTGAGGGCTGTCCTCCCTCTACCCAGCAGATGCAGAGCAGCCCAGGAACACAAGGCACATCACAGCGGGGTCTCCACTCCTGTGCCTGCATCCTCAGGCTGCTGGTTTTCCTCTCCACCAAGCTTTCCTCACCCCCTGGATGATACAGTCAGGGCACACGCCAAGCAGTTTCACAGTGAGCCTGTCAGCAGCACCTTGTCCTTCCTGGAGATCTCCTTCACCTCCACCAAAGGCCCTCAGGGGCAGCAGATACCTTCAAGTCTGAAGAGAGCTTGGCAAGTTGCTGTTTCCAATGTCAAGAATGTCTAATGAGGGCAGACATGGTCTGCAGAGGTCTGAGAGAGCTTCCTAGAGCCTGGAAGCCCTGGCAGCTGGTTCTGGTCAGGCTCCTTGTTGCC
>JAVHMY010356375.1:0-10777 GCA_034783095.1 Forpus spengeli
ACAAGAAAGGAAGGAATCGAACCCTCGTACACTGGTTTCAAGCCAGCCGCATCTAACCACCTATGCTTCTTTCTTCCCATGGGATGTTAGTAAAACAATTACCTAATCTTGTCAAGATTAAATCACAGGTGAAAATCCTGTACGCCCCACCATGGCCAACCACTCACAATTTGGATTCCAAGACGCCTCGTCGCCCATTATAGAAGAACTCGTCGAATTCCACGACCACGCCCTAATAGTCGCACTAGCTATCTGCAGCCTAGTCCTATACCTCCTAGCACTCATACTTATAGAAAAACTATCCTCAAACACTGTAGACGCCCAAGAAATCGAACTAATCTGAACAATCCTGCCAGCCATCGTCCTTATCATACTTGCTCTCCCATCCTTACAAATCTTATACATAATAGATGAAATTAACGAGCCAGACCTCACACTAAAGGCCATCGGCCACCAATGATACTGAACCTACGAGTACACAGACTTTAAAGACCTGACATTCGACTCCTACATGATTCCAACAACAGATCTTCCACCAGGGCACTTCCGACTACTCGAAGTTGACCATCGCGTAATTATCCCAATAGAGTCTCCCATCCGCGTCATCGTCACAGCCAACGACGTCCTCCATGCTTGAGCAGTCCCCGCACTGGGTGTAAAAACTGATGCAATCCCAGGACGACTAAACCAAACATCATTCATCACGACCCGACCCGGAATCTTCTACGGCCAATGTTCAGAAATCTGTGGAGCTAACCACAGCTACATACCAATCGTAGTAGAATCAACCCCCCTAACCCACTTCGAACGCTGATCCTCACTCATATCTTCCTAATCATTAAGAAGCTATGCAACAGCACTAGCCTTTTAAGCTAGAGAAAGAGGCCCATCATCCCTCCTTAATGATATGCCACAACTTAACCCAGCCCCATGACTCATCATTATACTAGCATCATGACTAACATTTACACTAATCATTCAACCCAAACTCTTACCCTTTACCCCCACTAACACTCCATCCAACATACCCACTACAACTATCAACCTCTCTCCCTGAAACTGACCATGATCTTAAACTTCTTCGACCAATTCGCAAGTCCCTGCCTCTTAGGTATCCCACTTATCCTAATCTCAATACTATTCCCCGCCCTATTACTCCCCTCACCAACCAACCGATGAATTACCAACCGCCTCTCCACACTCCAACTATGGCTCATTCACCTAACCACAAAACAACTAATACTGCCCCTAAATAAAGGAGGACATAAATGAGCTCTAATCTTAGTATCACTAATAACGCTCTTACTAACAATCAACTTACTAGGACTACTACCATACACATTCACCCCAACCACCCAACTATCAATAAACATAGCCCTTGCCTTCCCCCTCTGACTAGCTACACTCCTTACAGGCCTACGAAACCAGCCCACAACATCCCTAGGCCACCTCCTACCCGAGGGCACTCCAACACCACTAATCCCCGCTCTAATCCTAATCGAAACTATCAGCCTACTCATTCGCCCCCTAGCCCTAGGTGTTCGCCTAACAGCAAACTTAACAGCAGGCCACCTACTAATCCAACTCATCTCCACCGCCACTACCACACTACTCCCAATCCTCCCAACAGTGTCCGCTCTAACCGCACTAATCCTGCTACTACTGACTATCCTAGAAATCGCAGTAGCCATAATCCAAGCCTACGTCTTCGTCCTACTCCTAAGCCTGTACCTACAAGAAAACATCTAATGGCCCACCAAGCACACTCCTACCACATAGTAGACCCTAGCCCCTGACCCATCTTCGGCGCCGCAGCTGCTTTACTCACTACATCCGGACTCATTATATGATTCCATTACAACTCCTCCCAACTCCTGTCCATGGGCATTCTCTCCATACTCCTAGTCATACTACAATGATGACGAGATATTGTACGAGAGAGCACGTTCCAAGGCCACCACACCCCTACCGTCCAAAAAGGTTTACGATACGGAATAATCCTATTCATCACATCCGAAGCATTCTTCTTCCTTGGCTTCTTCTGAGCATTCTTCCACTCCAGCCTAGCCCCTACCCCAGAACTAGGTGGACAATGACCTCCAGCAGGAATTAACCCCCTTAATCCCCTAGAAGTTCCACTACTAAACACAGCAATCCTCCTTGCCTCAGGCGTCACTGTAACATGAGCACACCACAGCATCATGGAAAGTAACCGGAAACAAGCAACCCATGCACTCTCCCTAACCATTCTCCTTGGTTTTTACTTCACAGCACTACAAGCGATAGAGTACTACGATGCCCCATTTTCAATCGCCGACAGCGTGTATGGTTCTACCTTCTTCGTCGCCACAGGCTTCCACGGACTCCACGTAATCATCGGATCTTCCTTCCTATCCATCTGCCTTCTACGCCTAATTAATTTCCACTTTACATCTAACCACCACTTCGGATTCGAAGCAGCCGCCTGATACTGACACTTCGTTGATGTCATCTGACTATTCCTCTATATAACAATCTACTGATGAGGATCCTGCTCTTCTAGTATACTAATTACAATTGACTTCCAATCTATAGAATCTGGTGTAACCCCAGAGAAGAGCAATCAACATAATTACTTTTATACTAACCCTAACCCTCACCCTAAGCATCCTCCTAATTACGTTAAACTTCTGACTCGCCCAAACAAACCCAGACTCAGAAAAACTATCCCCATATGAATGCGGCTTTGACCCACTAGGATCTGCCCGACTGCCATTCTCAATCCGATTCTTCCTCAGTAGCTATCCTATTCCTGCTATTCGACCTAGAAATTGCACTTCTACTTCCTCTACCGTGAGCCATCCAACTCCAATCCCCCGCCACCACTTTAACCTGAGCCTCTATCATCATCTCCCTCCTCACACTAGGATTAGTCTATGAATGGCTTCAAGGGGGCCTAGAATGGGCCGAATAACTACTACAGAGCGGTAGTCTAACCAAGACAGTTGATTTCGACTCAACAAATCATAGACCAACCCTATGCCTCTCTCTATGTCACTCCTACACCTAAGCTTCTACTCTTCCTTTACCCTAAGCTGCTTAGGGCTGGCCTTCCACCGAACTCACCTAATCTCCGCACTATTATGTCTAGAAAGTATAATACTTTCCATATATATTGCCCTATCAATTTGACCCGCCGAAACCCAAACAACATCCATCACCCTAACCCCTATTCTCATGCTAACATTTTCAGCCTGCGAAGCAGGCACCGGCTTAGCCATACTGGTCGCCTCCACACGAACCCACGGGTCCGATCATCTACACAACCTGAATCTCCTACAATGCTAAAAGTCCTTCTCCCAACAATCATACTTCTACCCACAGCCCTCCTATCCTCCCAAAAGTCCCTATGGACGAACACCACTGCCTACAGCCTCCTAATTGCCACTATTAGCCTTCACTGACTACTCCCCACATACTACCCCCACAAAAATCTCACTCAATGGACAAGCATCGACCAAATCTCATCCCCCCTGCTAGTCCTATCCTGCTGACTGCTTCCTCTCATAATCCTAGCAAGCCAAAACCACTTACAACACGAACCCCCAATCCGCAAACGAATCTTCATTACCACACTAATTACAGTACAACCCCTCCTCCTCCTAGCATTCTCCGCCACTGAACTAATACTATTCTACATCACATTTGAGGCAACTCTAATCCCTACCTTAATCCTAATCACACGCTGAGGAAGCCAACCAGAACGCCTAAGCGCAGGTACTTACCTACTATTCTACACCCTTATTAGCTCCCTACCCCTGCTAGTCACAATCCTTTACCTCCACACACATATCGGCACCCTACACCTCACAATACTCAAACTATCCCACCCAACACTCACCACCTCCTGAACCGACTTCCTACTAAGCTTAGCACTACTAATAGCATTCATAGTAAAAGCACCCCTCTATGGCCTCCACCTATGACTGCCTAAAGCCCATGTAGAGGCCCCAATTGCAGGGTCAATACTGCTTGCCGCCCTACTCCTAAAGCTAGGAGGCTATGGCATCATACGTCTCACCCTTCTAATCAACCCCCTCCCACCCCACCTACACTACTCCTTCCTCACCCTAGCCCTCTGAGGTGCACTAATAACCAGCTCAATCTGTCTACGCCAAACCGACCTAAAATCCCTCATTGCTTACTCCTCCGTAAGCCACATAGGCTTGGTCATCGCCGCAAGCATCCTCCAAACCCACTGATCATTCTCAGGGGCAATAATCCTAATAATCTCCCACGGACTCACCTCCTCAATACTATTCTGCCTAGCAAATACAACCTATGAACGCACCCACAGCCGAACCCTCCTTCTAACCCGAGGCCTCCAACCCCTCCTACCACTTATAGCAACCTGATGACTACTAGCCAACCTCACAAACATAGCCCTACCCCCAACCACAAACCTAATAGCAGAATTGACCATCATAACCGCACTATTCAACTGATCCGCCCTCACCATTATCCTAACAGGCGCCGCAACCCTACTAACCGCTTCATACACCCTGTTCATACTACTAACAACCCAACGAGGTACCCTGCCAACCCACATCACCTCACTACAAAACTCAAGCACACGAGAACATCTCCTAATAATCCTTCACATCACCCCTCTGCTCCTCCTAATCCTCAAGCCAGAAATAATCTCAGGAATACCCTTATGCAAGTATAGTTTCAACCCAAACATTAGACCGTGACTCTAAAAATAGAAGTTAGACCCTTCTTACCTGCCGAGGGGAAGTTCAACTAGCAAGAACTGCTAATTCCTGCATCTGAGCCTAGAACCTCAGTCCCCTCAACTTTTAAAGGATAACAGTAATCCATTGGTCTTAGGAGCCACTTATCTTGGTGCAAATCCAAGTAAAAGTAATGGAAACAACATTACTCCTCAACACCTCCATACTTCTCACACTAGCCATCATCCTCATACCAATTCTCCTCTCACTCCTCTCAACCCCCCACTCAATCCCACCAACTACCATCACACTCACTATCAAAACAGCCTTCCTAGCAAGTCTAGTACCAATATCTATCTTCATATACTCAGGGTCAGAAAGCATCGTCTCCCATTGGGAATGAAAATTCATTACGAACTTTAAAATTCCCTTCAGCCTTAAAATTGACCAATACTCCATAATATTCTTCCCTATCGCACTGTTCGTAACATGATCCATCCTCCAATTCACACTGTGATACATAACATCCGAACCACACATCACAAAATTCTTCTTCTTCCTACTAATATTCCTAATTGCCATACTCACACTAACAATCGCTAACAATATATTCCTCCTATTCATTGGATGAGAAGGAGTTGGAATCATGTCCTTCCTACTAATCGGCTGATGACAAGGCCGAGTAGAAGCCAACACAGCCGCACTTCAAGCAGTACTCTACAACCGAATTGGAGATGTCGGCCTCATTCTAAGCATGGCATACCTAGCCTCAACAACAAACACCTGAGAAATCCAACACACCCTCTCCCCCAACCAAACTCCAACCCTCCCCCTACTAGGATTTATCCTAGCAGCCACAGGAAAATCTGCCCAATTTGGCCTCCACCCATGACTACCCGCCGCCATAGAGGGCCCAACCCCAGTCTCTGCCCTACTCCACTCCAGCACAATAGTAGTAGCCGGAATCTTCCTACTCATCCGCATCCACCCCATGCTCTCCACCAACCAAACTGCCCTCACTCTATGTCTCTGCTTAGGAGCACTATCCACACTATTCGCCGCCACTTGTGCCCTAACACAAAATGACATCAAAAAAATCATCGCCTTCTCCACGTCCAGCCAACTCGGACTAATAATAGTTACTATCGGATTAAACCTTCCACAGCTAGCCTTCTTTCACATTTCAACACATGCCTTCTTCAAAGCTATACTATTCCTCTGCTCAGGATCAATCATCCACGCCCTCAATGGAGAACAAGACATTCGAAAAATAGGAAGCCTCCAAAAAATACTTCCAACAACCACAACCTGCCTAACCATCGGAAACTTGGCCCTAATAGGAACCCCATTTTTAGCAGGATTCTATTCAAAAGACCTAATTATCGAAAACCTAAATACCTCCTACCTAAATGCCTGAGCCCTACTTCTAACACTCCTAGCAACATCATTTACAGCAACATATAGCCTACGCATAACCCTACTAGTCCAAACGAACTTCCCCCGCATACCCGCTATCGCCCCCATAAACGAAAACACCCCAACCCTCATCAACCCAATCACCCGACTCGCCCTAGGCAGCATTATAGCTGGCCTACTCATTACCTCCTACATCCCCCCCACAAAAACACCCCCAATAACCATGCCCACACTCACAAAAACCACTGCAATCATCATCACAGCCCTAGGCATCATCTTAGCCCTAGAGCTCTCACACATAACCCACACTCTAACCCAACCAAAACGAACCCCATCTCTAAACTTCTCTTCTATACTAGGCTATTACAACTCCCTAACACACCGCCTCACCTCCCTGACCCTACTACACAGCGGACAAAAAATTGCCTCCCACCTAATCGACCTATCCTGATACAAAAAAATAGGCCCCGAAGGAATCGCTGACCTTCAGCTCACAGCAACTAAAACCTCAACCCCCCTCCACACCGGACTAATCAAAACCTACCTAGGAACCTTCGCCCTATCAACCCTCATCATCCTCCTATCAATACACTAACTCCTAAACCAATGGCCCCCAATCCCCGAAAGTCCCACCCCCTACTAAAAATAATCAATAACTCCCTAATCGACCTCCCTACCCCCTCGAACATCTCCACTTGATGGAACTTTGGCTCCCTACTGGGAATCTGCCTACTAACACAAATCCTAACCGGCCTCCTACTAGCCATGCACTACACCGCAGACACCACTTTAGCCTTCTCATCCGTCGCCCACACATGCCGAAACGTACAGTACGGCTGACTAATCCGGAACTTACATGCCAACGGAGCATCTTTCTTCTTCATCTGCATCTACCTACACATCGGCCGAGGACTCTACTACGGCTCATACCTGTACAAAGAAACCTGAAACACAGGAATCATTCTCCTGCTTACCCTTATAGCAACCGCCTTCGTAGGTTATGTCCTCCCATGAGGGCAAATATCCTTCTGAGGGGCCACAGTCATCACCAACCTCTTCTCAGCTATCCCGTACATCGGACAAACCCTCGTAGAGTGGGCCTGAGGCGGATTCTCTGTAGATAACCCCACCCTCACCCGTTTCTTCGCCCTACATTTCTTACTTCCATTCCTTATTGCAAGCCTCACCCTAATCCACCTCACCTTCCTACACGAATCCGGATCCAACAACCCCCTGGGAATCATCTCAAACTGCGACAAAATCCCATTCCACCCATACTTCTCCTTAAAAGATATTCTAGGATTCGCACTGATACTACTCCCACTAACAACCTTAGCCCTATTCTCACCCAACCTACTAGGCGACCCAGAAAACTTCACCCCAGCAAACCCCCTAGTTACACCCCCTCATATTAAACCGGAATGATACTTCCTATTTGCATACGCTATCCTACGCTCAATCCCAAACAAACTGGGAGGAGTACTAGCCCTAGCTGCCTCAGTACTGATCCTATTCCTCATCCCCCTCCTCCATAAATCCAAACAACGCACAATAACCTTCCGACCTCTCTCCCAACTCCTATTCTGAACCCTAATCGCCAACCTCCTTATCCTCACATGAATCGGCAGTCAACCGGTAGAACACCCATTCATCATCATCGGCCAACTCGCCTCCCTCACCTACTTCTCCACCCTCCTAATCCTCTTCCCCCTAGTTGGAGCTCTCGAAAATAAAATGCTCAACCACTAAAAACACTCTAATAGTTTATAAAAAACATTGGTCTTGTAAACCAAAGACTGAAGACTGTCCCCCTTCTTAGAGTTACCCGGCCCGAAAGGGCCATTATTGCCAAATTTTATTTAAAACTCCCCTAGCAACGTAATACAGGCGGCCCCCCCCTTCCCCCCCGTATGTACTACTGTGCATTCAACTATTTACCCCATATCATGCACTATTCTTATGTATACATACTAATGAATGTACTACGTCCATATACATGTAATACGGGCATGCACTTCCTTTGGTCATTTTCGTTTCAAGGACGGGTTTCACTTAATGATTTCCTAGATTGTTCTCGATCTCCCCCCGGGCTAAATTCATGCCTAAAGGCGGGCTCTCGTATATAACTTGATTTTCCCTATGGATATTCTTGGGGACAAACTCTGCATGGTAGCAGGTCATAACTTGCAATCCTCTCTCGTCGGACCGGTAGCTGTCGGACCAGGTTATTTATTGATCGGGCTCCTCACGAGAAATCAGCAACCTTACGGTGGTAGTAAGATCCTACGTTACTAGCTTCAGGACCATTCTTTCCCCCTACACCCCTCGCACTACTTGCACTTTTGCGCCTCTGGTTCCTATGTCAGGGCCACAACTTGGTTAATCCTACGACCTTGCTCTTTACGAATACATCTGGTTGGCTATTGATCACCATTCTGCCTCTTAATCGCGGCATCCGGGTGGTTCTCTACTGTTGGTTCCCTTTTTTTTTTCGGGGTAACTTCACAGGTGGCCCTCATATATGCACCGCGGCGCTTACAATCTAAGACGTGGACCCTCCTGGCCCTCGGCCAGTCCTCGATCTCAAGAGTTGATTAATGAGACGGTTTCAAGTATCCGGGGAATCATTTTGACACTGTGCACTGGTCAGGAGCATCTGGCTATGGCGTGTCCACAGACCCTACTCATGGTGCTATTTAGTGAATGCTTGTGGGACATGATTTTCTATTTTTCCTTTCCTCTGACTTTCTAAGTATCACTAGGCGTTTCTAACTAAAACGCTAATCGTGTTTTTTTGCAAATTTTTTTCACTTTTTTTCACATTTTTTCACATTTTTTTCATTCGTCGAAAGCACTGGAGTTCCATTAATAAATCAAACCATTTCATTCATCATTTTATTCTTGTCATTCATCAAATTTTTTCACAAAATCATCACAAATAACCTCTAAAAATTCATTAATAACCATTTCATCAACAAACTTCAGAAAAAAAGGGCTCAAACCTCTATCACCAACTCCCAAAGCTGGTATTTTACATTAAACTATTCTCTGACATCCTTCCCCCTAAACCGCCCGAATCGCCCCACAAGATAACCCTCGTACAAGCTCCAACACAACAAACAACGTCAACAACAACCCTCACCCCGCCGCCAAAAACATTCCTGCCCCCCACGAGTAAAACACAGCAACCCCGCTAAAATCCAACCGGGCTACAAAGACACCCCCCTCATCAACAGTAGCCACACCAATCTTTCAACATTCAATCCCACTAATAGCTACCCCTACAACAAGCACTAAAACCATTCCCACCCCATACCCCAAAACCCGCCAATCCCCCCAAGTCTCCGGAAAGGGGTCCGCCGCCAAACACACCGAATAGACAAAGACCACCAACATTCCACCCAAGTACACCATAAACAGCACTAAAGCTACAAACGGCACCCCCAAGCTTACCAACCACCCACACCCTACAACAGACCCTACTACCAACCCAACCACCCCATAATAAGGGGATGGATTCGACGCAACTGCAAGCCCCCCTAAGACAAACCCTACCCCCAAAAGAAGAACAAAATAGGCCATTATGATTTCTGCTTGGCTTCTCTCCAAAATCTACGACCTGAAAAATCGTCGTTGTAAACTTCAACTACAGAAACCTAACAAACACTCTCACCCAACCCTCCCCTTACAAGCTCCAAATAACCACAAAGTCCCACTATTCACCTCATCTTCCACCCTAAACAACATATCCAACACCCCCAAGACCAAATCTGACCCTACAATCTCCATCAAGACTAAACCCACACCAAAAACGAATCCCCATACAAAGCTTGACTCCCTACGAACTACCCTTGAGAACAAACCCTACACAATAACAACCCATAACCCCCAACCCTCCCTTACCTGACAGGTCACTTATTAACCGAACTACTCACAAGAAACCAACAACCTCTACAACAGCAGTGAAACCCTACATTACTAGCTTCAAGGCCATTCTTTCCCCTACTCCCCTCACACTACCTACACTTTACACCTCCAACTCCCATATCAGAGCCACAACTTCATCTAACCAACCACTAATCACCATTTCACCTTTTAATAATACCCAAGCAACTCGTCACCATTAAACCTTCCCCCGAGAGTAACTTCACAGATTACCCTCATACGCATACCGCAGCACATACAACCCAAAACCCCAAACACCCCTGCCCTCAACCAACCCCCAATCTCAAGAATTGAGTAATGAAACAGCCCCAAGCACCCAAAAAGCCACCTCAACACTAAACCCCAACCAAAACACTAACCACGTTTTTCATGTATCTTATTCACATTTTTCGTTTTCACATTTTTTTTGTTCACCAAAAGCACTGAAGTCTCATTAATTATTTCAAATCATATATCTCATATTTTATTTGTGTGCATACTAAATGCACCAAAATATTAATGATACCCCCCTATTGAATATACCAAACACATGACACCATCACCCACCAACCCAAACAACAATCATACACAAACCTAACAACCAACAATATAAATGAATGATTCGTTCTAATAAAGCCGTGAACAAATAACCAACAATATAAATGAATGATTCGTTCTAATAAAGCCGTGAACAAATAACCAACAATATAAATGAATGATTCGTT
>JAVHMY010370962.1:0-12826 GCA_034783095.1 Forpus spengeli
TTCTGACCTGAAGATCTGTAGGGCTTTTATACAGATTTATGCAGACTTTGAGTCCTGCATTTGTGGGACACTATGTCGTGACAGGTGTGTCCAGATGTGAGGCTGTGACAGACAGGGCAGTTCTGCAGTATTTGTTTTCATAGGTGTTTGAACTGCCATTCATTTTGGGACTGGAGCATCCCTGGAAATCATCCCTTGTGTGGATGTGTATATGGACAATCACTTGAAGAGGAAAAAGATATTATTGGTAAGTAACTGTGAGTTCCTCAAGGTGTGTTGTCCGTATGCACATCTACAGCATACGTACCTTTTTCTCTTGCTTAAAAATCTTGTGGCTTGTGCTGGTTTTGTACACCACAAGAATGTTTGAGTTTTAGAAGAACTGAAGGCAGGTAGATTTGCTCTATCATTTTCTATCACCTAAGTGGCACGGGAAGGGGGTGGCTCTAACGCACCCCCCCAGGTCCCACTAAGACTAGAAGTCTCTGGCTTGAATGCTTGGGTATACTTATACCTGCAATGCACAGGGTATGCAGGCAATGCATCTGAAGGAGTACACAGCTACTGGTAAGTAACCTTTTCTCCAGGATGGACAGTGAATAAAAGAAAGCAGATGTGCCAAGAGTAAGGTGGTTAATGAAAAACAAGACAAAGTAGTAACTTTTTTTTTTTTTTTTAATTAAACCGTCTGTTTTAACTGAAAATAACAGACAGTCTTTCAAGCTTTTGGATACATGAACACTTCATTTGATTGCTCAGGTTCATTTCCAAAGCCTTACAAAACCAATATGTATCCAGTCATTGTAATTTTTTGATATAATAGTTCACTGTATTTTATTTCTCCCAGAGTCCTCCAGTGCAGTCACCTTATACAGCTGAATTTCTGCCCTCTGACTGGCCATGGAATAAATCTGATGAAAACAAGGAGACAGAATTAAATCTTGAAGCTGTGTTTCAGATGGTTGATGAGATGCATTCATCAGCCAAAGCTGAAATTGCCAAAGTGGAACCTGAGGAGAGCCAGTGTTCAACCCCTCGGTCTAACGGAAGTCAACCACTGCTGGTTAGTTACTAAGTTTCTGTTTTCTGTGGAAAGTATAATTTATTGACATTTGAATGCTATAAAGCATCTTCATTTGTTTATAATTCGCGATGTCCAACAAGTTGCAATTGTACTTTGGTTTACCTGTGCCTGGTCTTCCCTGTATACAAAATTGTACTTCTCATGTGCAGTGAGGGGCATTCTAGATGTTACTCTGTTAAGGCAGAAGATGCACGCTCTGTTTTTTTGTTTTGAAAACAAAGTAAAAGCAAGAGATTGCCTGCATCTGTTTCTGCTGCATGAGACCTGCCTTGCATGTAGGCACTCAAAATTTCATTTTTGTGTATGTGTTGAAGCAATTGTTCTATTGTGCTCTGAGTATCTTGATGCCTTCAGTCAAGTTTGTAGCCTGGAAATCCTCCGCTGGTGCAACTTTGATTGCTCTTAGTCATCTTCCTCTCAGGTATCTTTATAGAAATAGAAGTATATTCTTTCTGATCAAGTCTCTGCAAAGCTCAAGCCTAGACTGGACTGTTCTGCTCAGTACTGTGTAGAGAAGGGCACATCCTTGTGCTAGTGCTTACAGAGTTGGCAGGACTCCTTAATGAGTGTCCACTCATTATCTGAAGTGTTGACCGTACTTTAAACATTGTCAGTTTTGACAACTTTTGAAGTGCATTTTTAGCAGTGTATTTTTCCATTGTTGAAGGCCTTTGGAGTTTGTGGTCCAAACTCACTTGATAAGAACTGAGGGATTAAGCGTGTGAACCATGGAGTTGTTTGGGGGGGGAGTTGTTTTGGTTTTGAGGCCCCATTACTTGTGTAATTGTGGAGAATCCAGACCTTGGTCCTGGTCTGTTTATCTGGACATTAACTGGTTAAATAACTGGGGCTTATTCTGTGTTGAAGAGGAATTCAGGGACTGTTATGCCTTTTGTTTGACAGTTTCCCTCTTTTTGTTAGAAATACTCTTTCTCTTCTTAGTCTCCTCTTCCCAAACGGAGGAGAGGCAAGGCTAACTTAACCCCGCAGCTGCCTCTTGTCTAGTGGTGTTTCCAGAGCCTGGGATCATGGCAGGTGCAGAACTCTCCAGGGATGGTTCTGTGCTTGTACTCCCATTAGGCCCCGACATAGTTTCCTATCGTCCTTATCCCCGAATCTGGAAGCCTTCCGAGGCTTTCAGTAGCTGTCGGTGCCATGTAATTCAGACCAGGCTTATGACAGAAGAGTGGCCATGCACAGAAGAGAGTTTTATTCCTCTCTGTAGGAGCAGAGGAGGAACAAATTCCTCCAGTGTTAATACCAGAACGTCAAAACAGCTCTGCTGAGTCAGATCAAAGGTCCGTCTTGCCCAGTGTTAAGTCTGAAGACAATAGCTGTAATCCGGTATGTAGGGAAGAGCAAGAACAAGGCATGCAAATAGAACAGGGCATTCCTCCTTATACTTTGCAACTACTTTCAACTTGAGGGCTTGGAATGATACCCTATACTTAATCTTAGGTTTCTCTTCTGTGGACTGAAGTCAGTCCTTGAAACCATGTCAATTTTAGCATACAGTATCCTTTGACCAAGCAGATACTTTGCTCGTGATCTGTTGCACGAAGAGCTTCTGGCTGTTCCTAGTTTCATGTAATGCTTCCTGGTTTCTGTCTCAGAAGAGGCATTCAACTGCCATCTCTGGTCACTTAACTGCATGTCACTTGTGATTTTACGGATCCCTTACCACAGCCGCCTCAGTAGTCTCTTTCCCGACTGTACAGTCCAGCTGTAGTTTCCTCTGCACAGCAGCTGCTCTGCACTTCTGGTTAGCTTTGTGTTTGTTCTCAACTTTTTCCATTTCTGCTACATCCTGTTTTGAAATGAAGAGAGCATTGAAGTTGTGGGAAAACTATCCATTTGTACAGTGGCACAAAGATGTTTGCTGTTTTGTTCTCTATTTCTGCCACAGTATTTCTTAGCGTTTAGTTGCTCTTGTGACAGCTGTTGAGCCTTGAGCTGTCCCTCTCGTAGACCTAAGAGTTTAGTGGAAACCTGCTTTATTCTGCTTTCCTGATTTCCTAAAAGATAGCAAATTAATGAGCAATTGGTTAACATGAAAAGAGTTACTACATTCAATAGTTCAGATCCAGCGTTGTCCTCTTAGCCTCCGTGAATTCCTGTCCTAGACTTTTACAAGTTTTGGCCTTTAATGGGCATATTTTGTTCCATTCCTACTCATAAGAAATATTTTATTTTCTTCTTAAAGTGGAAATACAACATTTCTGTTATGCTTGATCAAGAGGAATTGGCCTCCTGTGTTGTTCAGTCTCCTTGGCAGCATACCTATCTGAAGGTTGAAACTCTTGCTTTCTTTGGTGAAGGTTAACTCAGCAAACCCCATTCATGTGAGTTGCTAATTTTAGTACCTTAGCTTCTCATCATGGTTCCAGCTAGGTATCGGTATAGTCCAGTCTCTGTCTCATAAGTCATGTATACCAGTGAGATGCAGCAGATTGGGCATTTTTCAATAATTGAAGTGAAAAGTCAAATCTTTCACATCCATCAGCTTTGGTAACTTGTTTGATTCTCTGCAAAACAACGTTTGTGACTTGGAAATTGCAGAGTACTAGGCCTGAGTGAAGAGTCTGTCCAGAGGTGTGATAAATCCATGGTCAGAAACATGTTCACTTAAAAAAAACAAACGATAAAAAAAAGAGATAACTTGGGAACTAGATTTGTGGGGGCTAGGCTGATGCTATTACAATGAAAATCTTATTACTGCCTTTTTTATATTAGATTACTAAAGAGTTAGTCTGTAAGATCCTATAAACACAGTGATAAAAAGGAATCTGAAAGGGGTCCTGTGCACTATCATCACTCTTCAGTTTCCGCACACACAACTGTGAGGCTTAAAATTGGACACAGCGTTGCAAGTACAGAGTCATGAGTGCGGGGGAAATGAAATTCCCTCAGTTTGCTGGCCAAGCTCATCCATCCCTGTGCAGCCCAAGGTGGTGTTAGCCTTACCGGGCACTGCAGCATCCCCAGGTCCTTCGTAGAAGAACTGCTCGTCAGAGTGTCTAGACTTCTTTCAGCATGTAGGCTAGTAATAATTTTTCACTAATCGTTATCCCAGTATGCATTCGTGTTTTGTTTCTCAACCAATGCAGTTTGATTTCTACATCCCCTGTCTGATATTGCTCTTCAGTTCATAGTGTAGCTATTTTTCTCTCTTTTTAAATAATGAAATTTGTAGAATGGTTGCTAGAACAGTTGTCCTGTGGAGTATGCAAATGAGGATGCTTCCCTGAGAAATCTTCCCTTCTCTCACTAGTTGGTTAAGGCTGCTTACTCATTTTTCTAGAACTTAGTATTATGTAAATCTCATCAAGAATGGAGACGTTTAGTTCATCACTCATGAAATTTGGATTCTAGCTGGTGAAGGTAGTGAACTACAGAACTCTTTCCTTCTCTTTGTTTTTATGCCTAGGAAGCAGTTGTGGTTCCGATGTTGGACAAAAGGCATTGCTAGCCAAATGGTTTTCACGTGGCCTTGTTAATAGTACTAATGCAATACATACGGACAACACATTTCAAAGAACAAATACTACAGTGAAGTGGGTATCTAGCAAGTGCAGGAGGTGTGTTGGGGAACTAGCTCTCCCTGGAGTATTCAGTTACTGTATTTGCACAGGCCTTTTTGAATATTATTATACAACTTTGACAAAGAATGTATACGTATTTCTGTTAATATGCATACAGATTGTCTTTTATAAGTTTAACATTGAGTAACAACAGACGCAAGGCAGACAGCGTGAGTTTTGGAATTACTAATATCTTATTACCAAGTGTGGTGACCTTTTGTCTCTAAACTCACACGTACCAGTTTTAAAAAGCGCTTTTTTTCCTTAAGAGAAGGAAACATTGCAGGCTTTGAACAATCGTTCATCTTTAGGATATTGATTGATAGGATATTTGCGGAGGAGATGAATACTCTAGAACAGGTGACAGTGAGAACATCTTTAAAGGTAAATGCCCAGTGCTTAACTTTGGGCCTTTACTTCCTCAGTGGAATAGAACTATAACTTGATTGTTTGGCTTCTTTCTTTTTTTGTTTTTAAGCTGCAGATTTTTGCCACATGATCATGGAAATACACCAGTTCAGTAAACGGTTGCCTGCAAAATACGTATGGAGCAGCAGCAGAGGGCTCCAAAAAGCAAGGAACACATTATAATCCAACATCTTAACAGTTGGATGGGGTGGGGTGAGATTCTCAACCAGAAATGTGTGGCTCGCATCTGTAGTTTTGCATCACACAGCTCTGTCAAGTTGTTTGAGCTAGATCTGTCATTACTTATACATGTGTTGGTAACAAGGAGTGCACCTGGATTTCTTTTAGCTTATTTCTTATAGCTAGTTTGATAACTGAGGGCAAAGTTCAGACTATGAGGACATGTACCCTAATTTTGTATATTCTAGTTTTCGGATTTCATCTTTTGCTTAATAGGACATTTTGTAAGAGCTTGAGTTTCAATTTGGCAATCTTAATTCTGAGTTAAAAACACTTATTATGTAAACCATCTAGGCAGTGTTCAGCACTTTTTAGATGTCCTTTTGGAGTGGAGAAGAATAGTTATTATCTTGTCCGTCAAGTGATTACAAGAAAATATTGAGTGATCTTTGGTTTTCTTTCTTTTTTTGTTCCTTTTTTTAAAGGAGAATACTAGTGTTAAATGGGAATCCAGGACATCAGAGACAGAAGCGAGACAATTCAGTTCAGGAACTGAGTCTGTGAACAAATCTGTAGAAGAGATGGATTCATCTGTAAAACCTAGATGCAGGAAAAGAAGACACAGTTCATGCAATGGTGATTCCCCTGGTAAGAAGAGATTCTACATTTTTTTAGAGATTACTGAGGCAGCTACTCTGAAACTAACATATTACAGAAAGGGGAGATCAGAATAGTTTAGTTATTGTCTGCCGTATAAGTACTTCATTGTGCCTTCAGTTAAAATATTATACTTGTACAACCTCTTAGTGTGCTTACCAACACTCTTCTCTACATAATGCTTATGCTAATTACTGTGGTGTGGAAAAGGGTATAAATTATATCGGTAAATAAAACCTGAAGTTCTAGGAGTTGAGTCAGAAACCTGGATGTCACAATGTTGAGATGAAGTCCATAGATATGTTTGCCAGAGGGTGACAGTGCTACGAAGGAAACACTGAGTAATGAGGTGACTATTGAAGTAACGGGGAAAAAAACTGCCAAACTGATGAAGTAACTGTAGAAGTACAAACTTTTTGTCTTGAATCACTAAATAAATGTTGTACCGATCTGCTGATATGTATGCTGAAACACATGAGAAAAAAAGCAGCAGAACATCTGAGGCCAAACAATTCACAACGCTAGTAACTAAAGGAAAAACCTAAATATCCACAGAGAGACGTAAGAGGACACAAAGAATACTTTGGATCCATTCTAGAGGAAAAGTTGGTGCAGCCTGCAAGCCTTGTAAGAAGCTATTTCCCTTACAGCTGTTCATCAAAGAGCTGATTGTAGAGTTTGAAGAGCTGTTGCTCACTTCAGAGGGTGGTTTCTAGATTCCGGATAATGATGCTAGTTAATAATTCAGCTCATAACGCCCATCAGTTTCAAACATTTAAGTAAGGAATAAAGTCTTTTTGTCAGGAAGCTGAGAAAAAAGGTTGGATGCCATCTTGAAAGAAAACAGGCTTTTGTTTAAAACACAGAATTGAGAATTCTTGTTCAATTACTTCCTGGCATCATGGATACTTAACAAACTTCTCAGCTTTCATATCTAAAGCAAAACATTTGCTTAATCTGTCAGTTGTAAAGTTATGTACAGGAACATTTTGGAAAGCATTGCCTTGGGATTGTACCACAGAGATGAAACACTGTTACGCTAATGCTAATCAACAACAATTAGCATAGAGTCTCCTCTCTGGGAAGTGTGATAGTCGTCCAGGTCTGTTTCCACTGTTGTACCTTTTAGGCTTAGAGTACATGTAAAGGGTAGAAGCAGACAGCACACCTGAGCCAAACACGATCAGGCTCAAGTTGGCCCCAAATAAATTTGGCACATGATACAAGCCTCTAAGCTGGCATAGGCCATCTCCTGTATTTCAACTGTAAGCCTGAAGCAGACAGGTTTTAAATAGAAGCTGAATTCTGTTGCTCTGAGTATTAACAAACTCTCGGCCAGAGAACAGATCTGGATGCATTTAGTTTACTGGTAGAGCTGTAGCCTTCATGTAGGAGGAAGATGTATATAAGAATGCGATGTTAATATTGTCATCTCATTTCTATACAATTCATCCAATTTTTCCAATGTCGAGAAAAAGGATTTAGTGAATGCCTCAATAATTTTCTAATTAATAGTTCTCTGCTTTGGAGATAAGAATACTAGCCTTGATCAGACCAAATGTCCATATAGCTCATCATTTCCTCAGACGGTAATGCCCAAGAAGGAGTGCAGGAGTAGAGCAAGCATGGACTGATGCTCTGCCAAAATACTCCAACAGTGTGAGCTCTGACTACGTGTTTGTCTGTCAGTACCTCCTTTCTTCTGTGGGTCTTTGGAAACAACGTCTTGCTTAATCCTTCTGTGCTAAAACGTTGCGTGATGACAATTTCCAGGTGTCTTCACAACTTATCCTCTGAATGTGATTGAGCCCTGTCCATTTTCCTCTTTTCCTTTGGGCACTCATTTACAAATTTTCTGAGCCTGCACTTTGATGTATCTCCTGCTATAGAAAAGGCTTTTGTTCTATCTATTTCAGTAGGCTGGTGACATGATTCACTTTCCTTTGTTACATGGTGACACCGAGTTCTAGATATCACACAGCTAGAGCCAACGTACTGTGGTCCCAAAGGCCAAAGCAATGAAGATGGAAGGAGAAGTCACTTCTGTGACTGGGAGCAGCTGCGGGCCAAAACTGAGGTGGTAATTGACATAAACGGGCCAAGAATCAAACCCTCCCTTCTGGAGAAGGCGTTACTTCCCTTTGAAGAGCTGGACAGGATTTCTTTGCATTTTGCAGCTATTCTGTAGCCAGAAAGACAATCATCATTTTACTAAAACACAGTCTCCAGGATTTACCTCCATAGCTGCCAGCCCATCTTTGCAGCACCATAAATCACTGAAATACGTTACTCGTTTTCTTCAAGTGAAAAGAAATAAACTTAACTAACTTTCTCAGCTAAATTTAGTTTACCAGTTTTAAGAACATCCTGCCAACCAGGGTCAAGATGAAAGGTCTTTCTAGTCCATTGTCCTGTCTCCAGCAGTATCTTTGGCATTTTTGTACTATTAAGTAGAAAAGGCCTCAGTCAACTTTTCTTCAGTTAATTTTTCTAGTCACTTTTTGAAGCCATGCAAACATTTAGTATCCCTGTGGGGTTTGTAAGTTAACGTCATTAACATAGGTTAATTACAGAGCGGGTGAAGAACCCTTCTCTTTGTTTTGAATGCAAGTGTTTGCTTTAACCATATCTTTACACCTCATGCACTAACCATCTTTGTACCTGACAATTTGTCAGAGGGACCTCATTTTCTCTGGTAGCAGCAGGAGAAGAAGAACTATTTGTGAGTCCTCCCAGGAGTCAGAGGCTGCAACAGAAGGCGCAGAACTTAATTTAGCACTAACATACATCATTGCAAACGAGTATAGGCTGTGTCATCTGTTCCCTTCCCACCCTTTTTTCTTGAGAGATGGTAGGTCTGGCTCTCTAGTTCCTGGCGTTTTTATCCCATTGAGGTGTGAGGGATAGTTCTTTGAGGGACTGCTTTTTTCAGCCCCAGGCTCTTTCTTAGGACATCAATTTGAAGGTGCTGATGATGCATCTTCTTTCTTTGAGCTCATCTATAAAATGGAATTGTTGGAATAAAGCTGTCTGGTTTTGTTGGCAGCATCCGCACTTGCAACAGGAGTCCTTACGGATTTCACAAATGATGGATAGGAACTCTGTAAATTCTTCACGTATTCTTGCCCATCTCCTCTGCATTGTCCTCCACAGGTACACTCAGCTAGTGCCTATAGCTGTAGTGGACCTAATATCTGTGGTTTGTTCTTCCTCTTCTAAAAGAGGCAGGACCAGAAGAAGGACCAGATTCTGATTGGAGAAATTCTTGTTTGCAGCCCTTCTTTCCGGAAACAGGGATCTCACTGGGAGCAGGTGGAATTTGTTACTTCGGGATTTAAGCATTTAGGCATACTGATACATTAGTAGGAAAAAGCTTTCTTTCGCAGTGGCTGGCCATATATTTTTTGTGAGTCATCTAGTCCTTCCAATAATCTGGAAGTTCCTGTACTTTTTTACAAGAACGTGGACTTAATACTGAGATGCTACTGACTCAGATGAATCCATCATTGTCATGCTGCAAGGTGCCCTAGACGTTTACCACCCGCTCCCATGCCACTACAGTTGTGTCAGCATGCATTCCCTCTCATTCACTCCAAGGTAAGGAGATTTATATGTGCAATTGCTAGGCGCAAATCTTCATTCAGGCAAGGTCTCCCGTGCTATCATATGTTCACCTGAACTATTTCCTGCACCTGCCAGCCAAAAATAATTTTACTGTTCCTTTAGTTTTCCTAGTAGGTCACAGTGAGATCTCCTACAAAGGTGTTAAGAGTTAATGTGGGGACAGGCCTGGCCCTGAACTCTTCAACATCTCCTGTCTGAAGCCCAAAGTGAAGTTGCTCTCAGGAGTTTGAACTGCAGCTTCTTGCTCCAGCTCAGTTTCCATTACCTTTACTTCATTATAGATTCAGGGAAGGACTTTCAATTTACCTGTGCTGGTAGTCTGCTCTTTTGGATGAGTGGATGTTATACTCCGTCTCCTAACTTTACCTAATTTAGAGTCACATTGTTACTAGCCCCCTCATTTCTCCATCCCTATGCTTTTTCAAGACTTGTTCCCAACAGAGTCTACTTTCGCAGGAGGCAAATGTCAGAAAGTGCAGAATTGGTGCTTACTGGGCAGGAACTTTGTAGTATAGAAAAAGAACAAGGGCTGGAGTTCTTTTCCTAAGACATGAATGTGTCTGTTTAGAGATTAAAGTTCACGTGGGTGACATTTGCAGTGGTAGTGCTGTTGTGACTTTACCAGGGTACTTGTTCACTTTCTTGGCCTGCAAGATCTGGCTATACATTGGAATTACCTCCATTTTGCTGTGGATCAAAGTAATTTTCAAAAAAGGAGTCTCTTCTTTGTCCTCTTAGTGACACCACAAGTTTTCTCTAGCATCTTGGCACCAGCTAACGGCGGACTTTGAGGCAGTTGTGCCTTTTATGGACAAATGAAGGCACATGTCACAAGCAGAATGGGCATTTCTGTACATACTGCCAGGGTTTCATAGTAACTAATGTTTGGCAGTTGGCATCCATGGTAGTGAATGCACATATAAATACCATATCTTGAAAAAGGGGAGCACTTTTCTTATGATGTGTTTTGTTATTATTTTATATTTAAAGTTTTGAAAAATCGTAATAATTCCTATTCTTTAAACAGTAGGCCTCAAATTCTCAACTTATAGTCTGTGTTTCAGGCCATATGTTATAGTACCTGATAGAAGTACTGTCTATGCTGCCAAGTGAAACATATCCAAGGACTAATATTTACTCAGTATTCCCTTTTCCTCCTAGATGTCCGTCTGCTGGTAGAGGTGCCTTACAAGCGAAGGAAGAAAGAAGAGAGTGAGGAGTGGGTGACAACTATGTGAAAATGTGCAGCAGCTGCCAGCTGGGTTCCCTTGTCAGACTGCAGTGGCAGTGCTTTGCACACAACAGGCACTTTGGATTATTTCAACTGCGTTTAAAACAACCACCTTTATATTTTTGCTTTCATTTTAAGGTTGTAGGTTTGCAGCATTTTTTGCACCTCTTCCATTACATTTGCTACCTGTCAAGCTATAGAGCATAGAGTGGTCAGAGTATTTAATAAGAACTAATTAGTTAGATGCTTGTATTTTTTTAGATGTGGGAAGTCTGAACTTTTTGTAAACACCATTTTTACCTCTTCTGTTATATTTTCTAGCTGTCAGGTTATAGAGCATATTGTAGTCAGAGTATTTAATAAGAAGGAATTAGTTAGGTGCTTGTATTTTTATAGATATGGGACGTCTGTACTTTTTGTAAACACCATTTTTACCTCTTCTGTTATATTTTCTACCTGTCAGGTTATAGAGCATATAGTAGTCAAAGTATTTATTAAGAGGTAATTAGTTAGATGCTTGTATTTTTTAGATATGGGATGTCTGAACTTTTTTGTAAACAGGGTTTTTACCTCTTCCGTTACATTTTCTACCAGTCAGGTTATGGAGCATATAGTGGTCAGAGTATTTAATAAGATATAATTAGTTAGCAGCGTGTATTGTCAGGTTATAGAGCATATAGTGGTCAGAGTATTTAATAAGAAGGAATTAGTTAGATGCTTGTATTTTTATAGATACGGGAAGTCTGAACTTTTTGTAAACACCATTTTTACCTCTTCTGTTATATTTTCTACCTGGAAGGTTATAGAGCATAGAGTAGTCAGAGTATTTTATAAGAAGGAATTAGTTAGCAGCGTGTATCGTCAGGTTATGGAGGATATAGTGGTCAGAGTATTTAAGAAGAAGGAATTAGTTAGGTGCTTTTATTTTTATAGATATGGGACGTCTGAACTTTGTGTAAACACCATTTTTACCTCTTCCGTTATATTTTCTACCTGTCAGGTTATAGAGCATATAGTAGTCAGAGTATTTAATAAGAAGGAATTAGTTAGATGCTTGTATTTTTTAGATATGGGAAGTCTGAACTTTTTGTAAACACCATTTTTACCTCTTCCGTTATAATTTCTACCTGTCAGGTTATAGAGCATATAGTAGTCAGAGTATTTTATAAAATGTAATTAGTTAGATGCTTGTATTTTTTAGATATACGAAGTCTGAACTTCTTGTAAAGAGGATTTTTACCTTTTTCAGTACATTTTCTACCTGCCAAGTTATACAGCATATATTAGTCAGAGTATTTAATAAAATGTAATTAGTTAGATGCTTGTATTTTTTAGATGTGGGAAGTCTGAACTTTTTGTAAACAGGATTTTTACCTCTTCCATTACATTTTCTACCTGTCAAGTTATAGAGCATATACTGGTCAGAGTATTTAATAAGAAGAAATTAGTTAGATGCTTGTATTATTTAGATATAGGAAGTCTGAACTTTTCGTAAACAGGATTTTTACGACTTCCATTACATTTTCTACCTGTCAGGTTTTAGAGCATATAGTAGTCAGAGTGTTTAATAAGAAGTAATTAGTTCGATGCTTGTATTTTGTAGATATGGGATGCCTGAACTTTTTTGTAAACAGGGCTTTTACCTCTTCCATTACATTTTCTACCTGTCAGGTTATAGAGCATATAGTGGTCAGAGTATTTAATAAGATGTAATTAGTTAGATGCTTGTATTTTTTAGATGTAGGAAGTCTGAACTTCTTCTATACAGGATTTTTACCTCTTCCATTACATTTTTACGTGTCAGGTTATAGAGCATATAGTAGCCAGAGTATTTAATAAAATGTAATTAGTTAGATGCTCGTATTTTTTAGATATGGGATGACTGAACTTCTTGTAAACAGGATTTTTACCTTTTACATTACATTTTTAACCTGTCAAGATATAGAGCATATAGTGGTCAGAATATTTAAGAAGAATAAATTATTTAGATGCTTGTATTTTTTTAGATGTGGGAAGTCTGAACTTTTTGTAAACACCATTTTTACCTCTTCTGTTATATTT
>JAVHMY010390859.1:0-12738 GCA_034783095.1 Forpus spengeli
GCCGGTGCCCGGCTCCAGGAGCGCGTGGCAGCCGAGCACCGCGAGCCGCGCTTCCTCCTCGGCCGAGATGATGTCGAGGTGGATGCCCGTCTCGTCATAGGCGCGCGCGATGAAGTCGTGGCCGTTGGCGGCGCGGCGGCACGCCTCGGTCGCGACCGAGCGCGCCAGCGTGACGTTGCGACGGCGCAATTTGTCCGCGCAGACGCGCAGCGCGGCGATGGTGCGCTCGATCGCGGCGTCGGACAGCGCGCCCTTATGCGCCAGCCCCTCGCCGAGCCGGACGATGCGGGAAAAGGCGTCCACCACCGCAAAGCCGTCACCCTGCGGGCGGGCGATCAGCAACCGGCAATTGTTGGTGCCGAGGTCCAGCGCGGCAAAGGCCCGCGCATCGGACCAGCGACCACGGGGCGGTCGCGGGGGGGCCGGACGGGCAGGACGGTCCTGCCGGTGCGGCGCTCTGGCGGTCACGTCGCCCATAGCCGCTGGTCTCGCTTGTTCTGTTCTGCCGTCGCGGGAAACGCTCCCGTTCGGTGCTTGCCGGCGAAGGTAGCGGGTCGGGGCGCCGTCGACAAGCGGCGCCGGAAACGGGGTTGACCTGCATCGTGGGGCGGCCTAGAGGCGCCCGACCGTTGCCCCGTCGTCTAAAGGTAAGACTACGGACTCTGACTCCGTCAATTGAGGTTCGAATCCTCACGGGGCATCCAGACACATGTGCGTTGACAGGTTAAGTGCGCTTTTGTGCCACAAGCCTGCGTCGCGCAGCCGCTATGCTGATCGACTGAAAAGCGCCCATCTCGGGTCTCCACGAAGGAGGTCGGGATGCCCGCAGATCACGTTCACGTTCAGACGCCTGCCGTGTTGGAGCCCTCTCCACCGGTACTCTGGCCTACCAAAGCAATCGGCACGGACCGTACCGAGTTCGGTGTGTCACTTGATCTCGAGGGCAACACGCTCCGGATCGTCCGGCAGCTGACCTGCGGCGACACGCATGTGTCGCGCATCGTCGTCTGGAGCCGCGATCATGCCGAGGTCTGCAACGCCGAGGAGGCGTACGAGGCGCTCGGCGCCCATGCGGACAGGCTGCAGCTCTGGAGCGTCGGGGCCATGGCGCTCGGACCGGACTGGCTGACGTCGATCGTATCCGAGATCATCGCGTCATTCGTGCACGAACGCGAGGAGGCGCGCGAGCAGCAGGAACGTGCCGAACTGGCTGCTCGAGAGAAGGCGGAGAGGCGGAAGGCGAAGGAGAACGCCATCGACGCGTACCTGACGAACAAGAACAAGCGCTTCCAGCTCCTGCTGCAGCGGGGACCGCACTCGTCGGGCATCTTCTGGACGGTCGAGTTCAAAGAGAGTTGGGAACGTGAGCGGTTCTGGGACTGGCTCCGCTGGCAGAGGGAACGCTTCGCCGACCTGGCCGAAGACCTGAAGCATACGACCGCTCTCGAACTCGAGCGCCGGCTGCTCCGTGAGATGCTCGCCACGGAGCAGGCCGTCAAGAAGGCCGGCCTGGGATCCGGTGGTCGCCGGCCGCTACGCTTCTGGCGGGGGGAGATCTGATGATGCGCCGCGAACCGATCCGGCATCCCGCCACCGTCAGTTCGTCCGTCCCGGCGGATGGTACGATCATGACCGTCGCCCACCCGATGGGCTTCGGACCGTCGCCTCTGGGGCTCGATAGGCCTCTGGCCCTGCTCGGCGGTGGCGCGAACCTCGAGCCCGGCGGCATGCCGCAGGCACTCGGCATCGACCATGTCGCCGGGATTCGGCGCTTCGTCTCGGAGGCATGCCGCCATCAGGCGCTGGCGGGGCAGAACTGGTACCGCCAGCCGCCGCTCGCACTGCTGGGTTGGCCGGGCGCGGGAAAGGGAATGGTCGCACGCTGGATCGCACGGCATGCTGGCCTTCCGCTCTTCCGCATGCCGGTCGACGGTACCCGCCACGAGGCCGACGCAGGAGTACATGCGATGCCGCCGCTGCCGGTGGTGGCCATGGCCGCGTCTAGGTGCGCGAACCCGGTCATCGTGGTGGAGATGAACATGGGCACACCGCCCTCGCCCGCGGTGGAGGCGGAACTGGTCGAGATGATCGATCCTCGCCGCAACGGCCGGTGGATCCACGATGCGATGGACGTGATCCTGGACCTCAGCCAGATCTCCTGGATCATCGAGGTGCAGGGACACGAGGCGCCGTCGCGGGATCGTCATTTCGACGAGGATTTCAACGAAGATGTCGTCCATTCGATGGGCCCCGCCCTTCCGGCGTCCCTCGCCCGCATCCTGGATGACGCCGGCACGGTCCTGGAAGTCGACCTCCATCAGGATCACGAGGAGCTGCGCCGGCTCGACGTCGCCATCGAGGCATGCGCGTCGGAGGGCCTGGGCGACGCCGGGACGGTCGCCGCCGTCTGGTCCGATCTCCTGACCCTGTCGCTGCAGCGCGGACAGCATTCCAGCTGTGACGCCCTGTTCCACCGCGCGAGGCGTGCGGTCGTCGCGTCCGTTCGGGGGCATGCGACGTGATCGGCATGCCCGGACCGCATCGACCGCGCCCCCCGCCTTTTCGAGTGGCTGCTTCCAGATGATCGACGAACGAGGAGGACGGAATGGACGACATGAAACACAAGGGCATCCACCACGCGGAGGAGGGTGCGGCACCCGGCCGCTCTCTCGTGGTCGACAACACCGGTCCCGCGACCCGGAGCATCGTCGTGAACGGTCGACAGCACCGCTTCGCCGGCGACGAGATCGGACGCGACGATCTGGCGCGGCTGGCCTTCCCCGGCATCGACGGGGGGAGGGGGAGCGCGCTCACCGTCGCATACGACCGCGGTGCGGTCGAGGCACCCAGCGGGCTGCTGGCCGCAGGCCGCACCACCCGCGTCCTCGATGGGCAGACCTTCAGTGTCAGCCTCACCGACAAGTCCTGATCGGGAGATCGGGCGGCTGATCGACGAGGGCTACGACGTGGCCCTCATCGACGGCATGATCGCGGTCTCGTACGTCCCGTACGTGCGGGCCGCGGGCGTGCTGGCCTACGCAACTCTGCTCGTGCCCCTCTCCATGGCCGGTGACGAGGTAACGGTGCCCGACTGGCACACGGCGTGGTGGACCGGCGACGCCCCCCTCGAAGCGGACGGGACGCCATTGCGGGCCCTGAACTTCGGCGGAGGACCTGCCCGACGGATCAGCGGAATGCCCGCGGCCGCGCTCGTCTGCGTCAAGCCGCGCGGTCGCGAGTACCGGGACCATCACGAGTTCGTCACCACCTACGTGGCGATCATCGGCGTGCCCGCCTCGATCATCGATCCAAGCGCGTCGGCGCGGACGCACCGTGCTCATCCTCCCGTAGAGATGAAGTCCGGCGCGTTCGCCTACGCCGACACCGCCACTCCGCGAGCCGGCCTCGGGGTGGCCGCCGAGACCGTCATAGGATCCACCGTGGGCATCGTCGGGCTCGGCGGCACCGGCTCCTACGTGCTCGACTTCGTCAGCAAGTGCGATGTCGATGCCATCCACCTCTACGACGACGATGCGTTCGAGCAGCATTCGGCCTTCCGCGCGCCGGGGGCGGCAACGATCGACGATCTGCGCGCCCGTCGCCGCAAGGTAGAGCATTTCGCCGAGGTCTATCGTGGCATCCATCGCCGGATCGTACCCCATGCCGTGCGCATCGACGCCCGCACGGCGCCCCTGCTCGACGTTCTCGACTTCGCGTTCATCTGCATCGACGACGCGGCCGCCAAGCCGCCGATCCTCGAACGTTTGGCTCGAGTGGGCATCGCATACGTCGATGTCGGCATGGGCCTACAGGACACCGATCGCGGTGTGGTCGGCGCGATCCGCACCACGCTCGTCGCGCCAGGCGACGACGCGATGCTCCAGCGCATTCCGGTCGTCGGCGATCCTGGCGGCCTGTACGCGACGAATATCCAGATCTGCGAACTTAACGCGCTCAACGCCGCGCTCGCGGTGATCGCATGGAAGCGCCACCGCGGGTTCTATGCGTCGAACCGCCTACACACGAACGCCGTGTTCGTGATGGAGGACGGTCGACTGCACATCGAGGGGGCCGATCCGTCGGACCGTGCCGGGGGCGAGGCATGAGTGCGGATGAAGGGAGGGAAGGCGATCGTGCGAGGAGCGGCCGCAGAGCGGGACGTGGCAGGTCGCCCAGGCAAGATCTCGGACCAGGTGGAACGCTAGGATCATGGCGCACCGCGACGCCTTCCAAGAACGGGAACGACGCATACACGGTGGAGTCGGTGGAGATCGCGGGCCTGTTCGCGGAAAAGGCCGTTTGCCCTTTCCTGACGGAAAGGACCGAACCGAGGTTTTCCGGCGTGTCAGCGGTGGAACTGCTCTTCATGGATGCGGACGTCCAGGAGGCGTTCCGACGGACCGGCTCGGCACGGTTCGTCCGAGGGACGGGCAAGTGGTATCTCATCAGACGGTGGGCCGAGGCGAACGGCGACGGAGGACTGGATGAAAAGATGTGCGGTGCCGTCGCCAAGTATCTGAATCTTGACTTCGCGGGCCGGCTCCGTGCCAGCGTCATCACCTGGATTCTCGACGATCGCTCGTGATCCGGTGGAGCCGCGGCGGGTTGGACACGCCCGTAATGCCCCGCCCTTCCGACGCGTAGAACCGCGCAGCGAACACATAGAGACCGCGATCCCCCTTGCCGCGATAGCGGCATCATCCTCGAGATGAATGGCAGATGAGGATCGGAAAGGGTTCCGTAACTTATTGGAGTGAAAGAGCATGACATGCTCCTGCGAAGAATCATGCGGTCGCCGATGGCTACCGTCGGGATCGCGACGACTGCCGCGCTCGGGTGGGCTGTGAAGACGCAGCTGGACACGCAGGTGGGATCCGAAGGCCTCAATGCATTTCTCAGCGCGCTATCGGCAACGCTCGTAGCCGCGTACGACAACCTTCCAGTCGTCCTTCTCGCTTTGACGGTCGGTCTTCTGACCGGTGTGCTCATCAGCGGGGCCGCCCGGCGCATCGATGGCCGTCTGAAGGCGGATGCCCGATGGGGCTATCCCCTGCTGAAGCGGGAGGTCGGCTTCGCACGCATGATCTGTGGGCGGCCCTGGCTCGCCTTCCTTGCCCAGGACGCCGGCGAGGACATGCGACGTCTATCAGTGCAGCTGACGCTGAGAGGGCTGCCTGCGATACCGCAGTTCGACGCAGGCGACAGGCGGGCATCCAGGCACGTGCACGCGTATCTCGACGTCATCCATCCCCACCTGACCGAAGACGGGATCGAGTATGCCCTCCTGTGCGGCAACAGGTACATGGATGGGCATGGCCGTCCTTCCCAGAACGAACGGCGACCAACGGAGCCGCCAACCCAGATCGTGGAGCGTGCCGTCCATCCGCCTTCGGATGCCTACAGCGCGCCTGCCGCGACGGATGTTGGCGATGTCAAGGCGCCGAACCTGGTTCCTGGCAAGCCGCACACCGGCGGACGGAGAAATCGGCGCCGCAGGTAGGAGGCGCATGCTTTGGATGGACATGCCCGTGCGCTGCACGAGCCGATTGGTTCGAAGCCTCTGAGCACATCGACGCTCTTGGGGCATACCATAAAGCGACCATGCGGGCACTGAGGCGATGCGCCTGGACGATGACGATCAGGAGGCTGCGTCGCCGGCTTCGCCGGACTCTTCTTTCGGTCCGGCGCTCGCCTGACTGCCGGTGCTCTCGAGATAGGATCGAAGCGTCTCGTCCGAGCGAAAGAAGACGTCCGAGAAACGAGGTTCGGCATGGGTGGTACGGTGATTGCCGCCGCTCTTCAGCTCCTGATTTACCAGCATGATGTAGTTCAGCATCCACCCGAGCTTCTGCCTGACGCGATCGTCATGCGTTCTTGCCATGTCGTTGACGACATCCCTGTAGATGCCTGCGATCACCGAGTGCAGGCGGGTGCCAGGGATGACAGGGTCCGTGCTTACGTAGTCGACGAAGTACCTGCGATCGAAGTCCTGCCGAACGAGGTGCGCGACACGATTGCGAAAATACACCATGTCCGGCATGGGTTGTTCGATGAGGGAGTCGATGATGGTTTCGTCGATGACCACTCGTGGGAACAGGGCGATTTTCGATTCCAGGTGGTAAGCCTTCACCAGCGCCTCGCCGACTACGAGGTGACTTCTGTGAATGATGCCGCCTACCGACAAGCCGCCTCGGGTCCTTAGGCCCACGGCGAGCAGCGACCGCTGGATTCCGTAAACGGCATGCAGGCATGCGAAGATGCGCCGGGATCGTTCCTCCGCCCTCAGACGCGGCCCATAGGGAAGGCTCAGTAGGATGGCGTCGGAGATCGTCGTGACTCGTGCGCCCGTCGTCGCGGGGAGGCATGGTTCGACTTCGATCTCGTCACCGGTGCGGACGTGGGGCAGCGCGAGCCAGAAATCGCCATGTCGGCGGATCAGAGGCGAAAGAACCCTGTCGATCGCCTCCGCATAGCGACGTGAAGCCGCCTCGTCCCTTAGACTCTCCGAAAGGCCAAGGACGTCGATGATGGCGACGAGACGGCGTTCGAACCTGCTCATGGGATCGTCATGACAGAGCACAGTCATCGCGCAAAGCATCTGACGGTTATCGTCGCGCGAACCTTCGGGATCACCGCCTGGTCGCTTTGGAAGGCATCAAGCGGAGAGGCGTTCCGAAGGACCGGATCGGACGGTTCGTCCAACGCTTGGGCAAAAGGTATCTCATGAGGCTTTGTGAAGCTGCGGATCGGACACGTCGACGGCGCTCCGAACTCGTCGCCGCGGTCCTGTGTTCGCAGAATGCAGGGAACCACACCATCGCCATTCGGCGGCGGCGACCACGCACGATCGACCGGATCAGCTCACAGGCCGACCGTGACGCGAACCGCATTCCAATCCGCCGGATCGGCCTTCCTCAGAATTAGCAAGGAAATCGTGGAGGTCGAAGGCAACGATGGAAGGAAACACAAGATGGAACGGCGCAACGAACCCGAGCCGATCGGTATCGAGGTGGACGAAGAGATGCAGGAGAAGCAGGCACGCAGGCTGTTCGACGAAATGGCGCGCGACATCGGGCGTGAAGCGGTAAGATATCTGAAGACCATGTATCCAGCGGCGTTGGCGGCAGTGCCGCGCGGCGCCGAGGTCTCGCTCGTCAACCGCATACGCAGCGACATAAATCTGCGAATGCGCCCTCTCCTCATGGCGATGATCGCCATGCATCGGGAGTGGGACGAGGAGCTTGAAGTCCGGGACTGACGCGGTGGTGAGCGAAGACGGCATTCAACGCCCAACCTCGGATTGCTAGGTAAGGCGTCGATACAACCGACGGCCTTCCGGGGCTGGCCGACGAAAGACGATCATGACCAACGCAGAGCCGTTCAACGGTCGGTCGTTCACGGTGGTACGCGCGGCGGTTTGAAGATGATCACGTCGATGACGTGATCATCTCCTGCGGACGACGTCGCCTACGCCACCCAAGATGCGGACCGGTGTATCGGTAGGAAACGGTCAGGATCCGCATTCATAGCATCGCCCGTCGTGTCTGGTCGTCACTCCGATCGTGCGTAGCGCTCCCGCCAGGTCGTCATTCGCGCCGCCGGCTGCTGCCGTCCTCCGTAGACTGCAAACTCGGCCCACTGCACTTCACCCTTCACCGCATCAGCCCCCACCGTGATGGACCAGACCTTCTCGACGCCGTTCCACCGGTAGCCACGTTCGCGGAGGAGGTCCTTGACCGCGAAGGGCGCACCTACGGCATCGAGGATCCAGCTGGGTCTGCGCGCTTTGTCCAGCATCGTCGCGACGACCGTCGTCCCGTCGGGAAGGCGATGATCGAGGACGTGCAGCAGGGCCGTGACGTCGGCCTCGGCGCGATGGGCATCGTAGAACCAGCCCATCCGACCCGTAAGGTCGGAGAGCCGACACCCTTCGAAGCCGAGATTGCGCCAGTCGACGTCCGCGAGGGAGCATGCCCATGGTCGACCCGCGATCATCGGCAACCGCTTCTCGAGAAAGGGCCTGTCGAACGTCGCGTTGTGTGCGACCACGAAGTCGGCATCCAGGATCATGGCCGATGCCTCGCCTTCGGGGATGGCGCGTCCGGCGACGTCCTCGTCGGCGATGCCCGTGATGCGCGTTACTTCCGCGGTGATCGGGCGTGAGGGCTGTTCCAGCCAGCTTCGCGGGCGTCCCGTCTCGACGATCCTGCCGAGCGGGTCGACGCGGAACCGCTGGACGGCCAGTTCGATCACCTCGTGGCGGTGTGCGTCGAGACCCGTCGTTTCGACGTCCACCGCGATGCCGACGAGGCAGCCAGACGGCGCGGTCCCCTGCAGCAGCCTCTGCATCGGCGGCATGCGCCGTTGGACGCGATAGTCCTCGTGAGCGTCGAGCAGATCGGCGGCCGCAGCCGGATCCAGGTGCGTCGACGCGATGCCGATCATGCCGCGAAGCGCTGTTCGACCGACACGTCGAGGCCCCGCGCGAGCGGCGACGTCGGATCCTCCGCTGCCGCCGCGAGAACGTGGGCCATTGCGTCGCTGACCATCGCCGTCGCCATCGCGGTGCTCCGGTCGAAGCCGACCTGGAAGTCCGCGTTCGCCGCCGCGACCGCACCGTAGCGACCGATGATCCGGTCGACGAGATCGACGGGGCGGTCGGTGACCATGCCGCAGAACGCGAAGATGCGTCCAGACCCGTCGTCGCAGTCGATCCAGCTGGTCAGCAGCAGCGGGCGTGGGAGCCGGACCTCCTGGGGGTCGAAGGCGCTCGAAGACTCCACACCGGCGGGACCGTCGCCCTCATACTCGAGGTCGCGGACCTCCGCGGCGATGAGTTCGTCGATCTCCGCAGGGTCGGCATCGAGGCCCAGCCTGAGACCATGCAGGACGACGGATCGGGTTAACCCGTCCAGATCCTGGCAGGCTTCGATGGCAGGACGACCATCGAAGACGGCGCGAGGGGCCAGCATCCAAGCGGCGGCATCCTGTCCGGGAGCTTCGAGGGCGAAACGGGCGCCAGCATCTGCCGCAGCGACGACCACCCTCGTCAGTCTGCGCGACGATGTGACGACGATCTCGTCACAGGCGTCGTCGGGGTCGAGCGGATCGCAAGCCCACCGACCAGGCGAAGCTTCGGCGAGGACTTCATTCACCAGGCGCGTGGCAAAGGCGATCTGCTGCTCCACATGCGACATCGATGTTCCTTCCTTGGTCATTTCGCGGGATCGGCATCCGGCACGAACAAGATAGGCAATATCAAAAGTACGTCAAGAATTATTGGCGTATATTTTTCAAGCCGCGCCTATCGCCAACGGCTGATACGTCAACTAATCTTGAAGGATGAACGATGACCGCCTGCTGATCGGCCTCTCCGCCCTTGCCCAGCCGATCAGGCTGAAGCTTTACAGACTGCTTGTCGACGCCGGCTCCGCCGGCAGCGGACCGGTGGCCCTTTCCGCATCCGCCGGCATCCAGCGCAACCTCGTCTCCTACCATCTGCAGCCGCTCGTGGCCGCCGGTCTTGTCCGGAGCGAACGGAGGGGGCGAGACGTGAACTACCGGGTGGAGGCCGTCGAACTCAATCGACTTGCCGTCGAGTTGCTCAGCCTTTCAGATCGGACCGCAGCGCGGGGTACGGGCTCGCTGGATGAAGCTCCATCCCGTCCGCAGGTCGGCGGCGCGCGAGGCTCTGCCGGAGAAGAGGTGCCCGGCGAGAAAGCGACGGATCCGCCTGTTCAGGACTGACGGTCGGAGCGGGCCCTTTCACGACCGATGTCGCAGCGGTCCGGTACGACGACCATTGGGCAAGCCGCGCGAACGCCATGCGGTCGATCCGCAAACGAGGGGGCGGGGATGGGAAGATGCGAAAGCACGAAGTCACCGCTTCCAACGCAGCATCCCCCAGCCGGTGCGTTCACGCCTCGTCAGAGCCGAGCGGCATGCCGACGAGACATACGCGCCGGGTCAACCTGCCCAAGACTCGACGATGAACGCGAAGGGAAGCGGACTCAAGGATGAGTGCGACAGCCACGTCTGATCGCGAGTATGGACGACATCGAAGAAAACAACGACAGGATCCGCGAGATGCTTGCGGATCTCCCCCCCGTTTCGTGGGCTGAGGCGGAGAGGCGGCTCTCGATCGTACAGGGGTATGCGGCAGGGAACGAGAGGTCCAAGGCACATGCTGAGATGTGCGCAGCACGAATGGGCGTCGGCCTGACGACCTTCTACCGTCTTCTTGACGCATACGGACGGCGGCGATTGCAAATCACCAAGCCGGTCAGAAGGACCGTAAGGGCGGACGTGCACGACAGGATCATGCGCGCGATAGCAGAGGCCGGCGGGGACGCCTCCCCGGCCCAGGTCCTTCGACGCGCATCCCAGATGTGCGATGAGGCCGGGCTGCCCAAACCATCGCAGCAGGCGATCAGGACCAGGTATTGGCGTGCGGCGGACAACGGCATCCCGAGGCCCCGGTTAGGCATGTCCGTCGGACACATCCTCGATCGGGCGCACCTCGACGTCAACGTCAACGTCGACGACGGGGGCGCGTCGACGATGGCCATGCTGACGTGCGTACTGGATGTCGCAAGCGGTAAGATCGCCGGACATCTCGTCTCGGCCGGGACGCCCGCGATCCAGGACGTGGTCGACTTGGTCCGCAGCGCCGTCGAGCCCAGTTCCTCGATCGGAACGTCCGTCAGCGACGGGTTGCTCCACGGACGGGACGTCATCCGAGAACTCAGCGGCGAAGGGATCGAGGTTCTTGCCGGCCGCTGGCGGATGGGCGCTATGATCAGGAGTACGGTAGGGCTGCGCCTCGGACGGGTTCAACTGCTCGAACGCCCCCCGGGCGCACGGATCGAGACGCAGCCCGTCGATCTTGCGACGGTCATCGGCGTGGTGGCCGAACTGGTGTCCAGATCGGGCCGGCAGAGAGAGGTCGCAAGGTCCGGGTGAGACGGAACTCGGAGTGTTCGGCGACCTGGCTCACCCACCCCGCACCGTCCCTTCCGCCCCACTGGCGGAGGACACGGGCGAGAACAGCGCGACTAGAGTCCGCGCGAAATCATCGATCGTCCGCCTGACCGATTGTGGTGACCGCAACTCCTTCGAGTTCAAGGTTGGCCGCGGTGTACGGAGCTCCTCCGGATCGACGATCTGCGTGTTCCGTCGATCGAGAAGAAAGCGCAGTCCGAAGTCCGCCATGTCGAGTCCCTCCACCTCGTATTCAGGTAGAGACCGACATGGGTGCTTGACGCGGCCAACGTCGCCTTCGACCGAACCCCCGCCGCCAGGAATGAGCCGGGGCAGAAGACGGAAGGGAGGTTCGAGTTCGCCCAGATGCCGGTATACCTCGCGTCCGTTTGCGGCGGGCGGTCCGGTGACGACCTCGAAGACAACATCCGGATGATCGCGACGGACATTGGCCACCACCTTCCGCGCCGTGCCGACCATGCCGAAAGGCACGATCCAACGAATCCTGGAGGGGAGCGGCGCGATCTCCGCGCCGGCGTCGGCGATCGGGGTCACCGTGTGGAACACGTTGCGGACCGCACGATGCATGCCGGCCTCTGCTCCGTCTCTCGCATAGACCGCGCTGCCCAGGACCAGCGACGTCCTCTCGTCGATGATGAAGACCCCTGACGCCGGACCTTCGTCAGACCCGTCGTTGGCGTCGGATCGTATCATCAGATCCATCCCGCAGTGCGCCACGAGGATGCTTCCGCCAACGGGCTCCTCCAGCGCCGCGCCCGCCGCTCCGCTCGATCGCAGATGGTGGATGCGACGACGCAGAGCGGTCTGCGCAGGCAGGACCGGGCGTTCCGCAGGCTCCAGCATCGCGGCTCGTGACTGCAGCATGGAGAGGAAGTCGGCGACCTTCGCCGCCGGCTCGCGGCGCATCAGGTCGGCTATCCATCCGTCCACGGGATCGCCGAACCCATCCCGTACGATGCCCGTCCGTGGTCCCGCTCCATGCCCCGGCAGCAGACCGGCGACGGGTCCGAGATCGTCCATCTTCCTCAGCAGCCTGTACATACCGCTCTGTCCGAGGCCGAGCTTCAGACCGGCCGCGACCACGTCCGCCGTCGTCCGGCTGTCGCGTGGCGGCAGTCCGTCGATGACCAGGAGGCGTTCGTCGAGGACGTCACGCCTTCTCCCTGTGGACGAAAGATAGATGGCCATCTGTCGGCTGAGGGCGTCCGCACGGGTGACCGGATCCTCCGTGGTCAGGAGTCGCGCCACAATCTCCGTCACGGCCTTCGATTTCGCCTGCGTCATGACGCGTGACCTAGCTTCCGACGGCACCATCGACAATCACTTTTCGGAAATTCGGCTAGAAATATTCAATTAGAGTGGGAACGAACTTATGACTTGAGTCTTCAAGTTCCACGCTATTTCTCATCTAGGCGAACATGAATGAGCAGTGGAATGGAAGTGGATGGGCTGGAGATGGCCTTGATCGAACCCGGACACTCCCGTTCCGAAATCGACGTTCCGGATATCGCGGCATCGTCGTCGGCTGATGGCGCGGTGGTGCTCACTCGCGACGACTGGCTGCCCGCTCCGGGAGGGAAGGTCGTGATCCGCGACACGAGGGTCGACGCACGCCACCCGAGGGGATTCTACGTCCTGACGAGGATTGGCTGATGGCCTCTCGCGACGGACATCGAGCCGCTGGTGCGCCCGACGGGCGGGATGTGGATGCCTCCCGGCACCACCCGAAGGACTGGG
>JAVHMY010414526.1:0-12648 GCA_034783095.1 Forpus spengeli
TCTTAGACCCAAGACATGGGAATAAGCAATTAATTTTAGGACAAGATAAATTAATAGAATAGCCTGAGTGATTTTCCAAAATTCAAAGGTGATCTTTGATGCATAAGACGCTAAGTGATCGCGGTGACCCAAGACCTTCTGCCTATGACCACTAACTTCAGAAGAACCGGGACACGAGACTTGATGAGATAAATTGATGAATGATAATGACACGGGAACCGAGATCGACTGGAAAATTACAAAGACTTTGGACTGGGACAATGGGTGGTAAAAAGGTATGAAAGATTGGGAAATTTTTGGAAGGTCATTTGCCTTGGTGGTGGCCCTTCTCTGAGTTGTTAATAAAGCAAACCCAGAGAAACCCACATTTGGAAATCCTTTAACAGAACTGGTGACCCAGATGGGAGTCTAGGACACAGGAGAGCAACTGGATATTTCTCTGGACAAACCCATTACCAACGCTTAATTGCTGGCAGAAATAATCAGGTGAGTTCACCTAAGAGACTTGGGCACGGGTAATGCCAGATAAAAATTATCCTGGGAAACTCTTGTGCTTAAACTTGCAAAAAAAAAAAATTAATTAAGAAAGATGGGGTTAGCACCCAGCGTTGAAAGGGGGACGCCCCTTGCTGAGGTTTTAGAAAGTTGGAAAAAGATTCCCTCGGCACAGACATTGCAAAAAAGGAAATTGATAATATAGTGCCAAGAGGAATGGCCATTCCTGATGAGAAATAGAGGACGAGGGCCAATGGATGAGTGGCCTCCTAAGGGAACATTTAAACCCCATAAGCAAAACTTTTGAGAATGATTTTGGAAGACTCCGGAAGTCAAGATATTGATTATTGGTATAATTGGGCACAAGAAAATAAGAAAACTCCCTTCTTGAAAAGGAGGAAAAGTTTACTTCCCTCGGCTGCTGAGGCTGAGGAAACTGAACTTTTCTTTAAGGGTGTTGGCACGTATCCAAAGTGTTCGGATTACATCCCAAAACCAAGAGCAGGACCGGGTGCATCTGCTGACGTTCCTGCAATAATGAGGCACGAACCTTGGAAGAAAAGTGATTTATTAGCCTGACAGTCAAAAATGCCTCGGCTGCATGATGACACTGAAAAAAATGTGCTCAGTCGTTACGGGGAATTGTCACTGATTATACCCCTAATTGGAACGATACGAGGACTCTGCTGCGAGAATCATTTCAGGCAGAGGAAAGAAAAAAAAGATTTTTCAAAAGGATAGAGAAATTGCTCAGAAAGGTCAGGGGTTAAACCCATGGCCCGAACAAGATCCAGAATGGAATCTTGGAACTGCAGAAGATGGTAGGGCTCTCATCAAACTGCCATTCAACAATTAATAGAAGAGGTTTGCCAAGCTGATGAGAGAGTAACTAATTGTTTTTCCAATTGTTTTTGGGTTTAGAATGCAGGCAGAGACCTGAGGAACATCACTGGGGCCAACTGAAGGCAACTCTATTGAAATATGGGGGCACGACCCACGACAATTTCCAGGAGCCTTTAGCTATCGGCGTTTTTGTAGATCAACCTGCTCCAGACATAAGTAAATATTTTAAGAAACATACGCCAGGCTGGCAGGGTGAGGCGTTAGCTAAAATTCCAAGTGTTGCTGCCTTTCATTTTGACGGAAGAGCTGAAGAAAGGCAAAAAGAGGAAGAAGAGAAATTAAAAATCGAAAGAAAGCGAGAGCGGAAAGAGGAGAGAGAAATTGGGCTGTTAGCTGCAGGAATTACTCAGAATTTCATCCTATGAATGAGAGGTCGGGGATTTTCTCGGGGGAGATTTAGGGGAAGAGAGGGGCAAAACAGAGTTCCCCGTTTCCCAACATGCTAATTCTTTAGAGTGTTTTTATTATAGAAATTTAGGATATATGCAAAGAGACCTCCCACCGAGATCTGTTGCAACCCAAGGATTCCCACCTGCCGGACCACCACGACCTCATTCACAGTAAGGAACAGTATTCCTCTTCTCTGGAAATTAAAAAAAAAAAGCAATGGAACCTGTCGGAATCAAGGGAGATGAGCGCAGTCAGATTTCTGCAAAGGTAAACGGTATTCTTGTTATTTTCCTAGTAGATACAGGAGCGACATCGTCTTTGTTAAAATTTAAAATCCCCCAGGTGATTTTGAGGATTTTGAAATCCCCAGTCAAATGAAGCTGTGATAATATGGAGGGTAGTAGGGGAAGAGATAAAATATTTGTCTACTCCTCTGCCAGTTGTTTTGAATGAAAAATTAGTTGGGGGAAGATTTGTAATTTCTCCAAACTCTCCCGTTTCCCTGCTGGGGCGAGACCTTTTGCAGGAATTTGGTATGTTTATCTCTTTGGCACCTCCAGGAATCCAATTAATTATAATGGGTTCTGAAGTAATTGAATTTAAAGAACAAAAACATAGTGATTCACAAATACCACCCAAATTAGCTGGAGTTCCCAGAGAACTTTGGAGCACATCAGGAGATGAAGTAGGATTATTAAAATCTGCTGAACCAGTTGTGATAAAAACAAGAGGGACCCCTCCTTCAATTTGGCAATATCTGATTATAAACAAAGCCATTCCCAGCATTGAAAAACAAATTGTGCATTTTTTGGAAAAGGGGATTTTGAGAGAGTGTCGTAGCCCCTATAATACCCCAATTTTGCCAGTAAGCAAACGTAGGATGGATAAAGATGGAGATCCTGAATATAGATTTTTTCAAGATTTACGAGCAGTAAATGAGCGTGTAATTGCCCCACACCCTGTGGTGCCAGACCCTAGTTTGATTTTAACCCAGATTCCAGTATGGGCACAGTATTTCACAGTGCTTGACCTTACCGGAGCTTTCTTTAGTATTCCGATTGCTGAAGAAAGCCAACCAATTTTTGCTTTTACTTGGCAAGGGAAGCAACGTACTTGGACTAGGTTACCACAAGGTTTTTCTAGTTCACCAACGATTTTTTCCCAGATTCTGAAAAATGATTTACAAGATTTAGTCTTTCCAAGTAAATCTGTCCTGGTGCAATATGTCGATGATTTATTATGGGCAAGTAAAACTGAGAAATTGTATTTGAGATATTGACTATCTGTGTATCCAACTTGTTAAAAAGGAGACACCGTGCATCTCCATCTAAATTGCAATTTTGCAAACAGCAAGTAAAATATTTAGGATTTATATTAAAGCCCAGAGTATGAGAAGTGGACCCTGAAAGAGTCTGAGCAACTCAAGAAACACCCAGACCAGTGACGAAAAACCAGTTGAGAGGATTTTTAGGACAGGTAGGATTTTGCCGTCCTTGGATCCCGGGATTCAGTGAAATAGCTAAACCTTTGCATGAAGCAACTCAAAATGAGGAAATTAAACTAGAGGAATTCCTTTTTGTATCAGAGCAATAGCAGCTGCAGCTGAAACGGTTGAGAAAAACCAGAAAAATTGTTTTAGGTCATCCACTAACGGTTTGTGTACCCCACAAGGTAGAAATTTTGTTAAAGCAGTACGCGGAGAAAGCTTTGTCTCCACAACGGGCACATAGATACGAAATAATTTTTTTATTGGCTGATAATTTGCAACTGGAAAGGTGCAACACTCTAAACCCTGCAACTTTAATGCCTTTACCCTCTGACAGAGAAAAAGATAACCGCAATTGTGTTTATCTCGTAAACAAAACCAGTGAGATGCGAGATGACCTGCGAGATCAACCTTTAGATAACCCTGATGTGAACCTCTTCATCGATGGCTCATCTTAACTACGAAGAAGGTCGAAGATGTACCGGTTTTGCCATCACCGCAGAAACATGGGTGTTGTTGGTTGGACCTTTGCCTGCGCTTTTAGGTGCGCAAGGAGCAGAAATATTTGCTTTTACTGAAGCTGCTAAATATGCAGTTGGTGTAAGATTATATGCCTTTGGTGTACGTCACGCTACGGGGACTTTATGGAAGGAAAAGGGTTTTCTGACATCGGCAAGAAAAACTGTTGCCCGCGGACGACAGATCAAAGACCTCTTAGAGGCGATCCAATTACTCTCTGAAATATCTGATGTATATATAAAAGCACACAGTCCGAGACAAGACATGGTTGCAAAAGGGAAATTCTCCAGCCGACCAAGCCACTAAAGCAGCAAGGTCGTGTCCGTCATGTCTCTGTCACAACACGAAATAACATTGGAGCTCCGAGAGGTGAATAATCCGTACGACGACCTCCCCGAAGAAGAAAAACAACGACGGACTCGGTTGGGAGCCCACCGGCAAGAAAGGCAGCGGATTCTGAATAACAAACCTCTCCTTTCAAAAAGGGTTTTGTTGCTGATAACGCGGTGGTATCGGGAGAGGACCCACGGGGGACCGCAGAGCCCCACGCTCCGAATCCAGAAATTCTGGGCAGCCCCGGGAATTTATACAACAGCAAAAAGAATTTGGGAAGGATGTAAGCTTTGCAGACAATATGCCTCGGTGTGAATTAAACCTCCCGGTGGGAAAAGACCTCCAGCCACTTGTCCTTTTCAAAAACTCCAAATTGATTATGCAGACATGCCAAAAACAATAATCTTACATGTTAATGACTGTTAATCAGCTATCAGGATGGGTGGAGGCTTTCCCGATTAAAAAAAATTATTCTAAGGCAGCAGTAAAAGCCTTACGGAAAGAAATCATTCCAAGGTATGGGATTCCTGAAGTGAGGGATTCATTTCACAGCTGCTATCCTGGTTCAGATTTATAATTCTTTGGGGGTTTTTAATAAATTTTGTACTCCACATCACCCCGAATCATCCGGTCAGGTAGAACGAATGAATAGGACATTAAAGGAGAAATTAGTAAAAGTTTGTAAACAGACTGGTCTGAAATGGCCTGAGGCCTTAAATTTAGTTTTGTGGGATATTAGGAATACTCCGAGGCAACCAATTGGAGTTTCTCCAGCTGAGATCCTTTTTGGGAGAATACTTGCTGTTCCAGGTCCGTATGTGCCAGCAAAGACTAGCCTCTTGGATGGAGATGAACAGGTAACACAATACCTTCTGTACCCGCAAAATTCTTTTTTCCAAATGCGTAACCGTGCCTATCGGTATCAGGGAATAAGCCCTGAAATCCAAGTTCACGATACACAGCCAGGGGACAAAGTTTACATAAAGAATTTCAAAAGAAAAAACAGATTTGAACCAAAACGGGAAGGACCTTACACTGTTTGACTAACTTCTTTTTATCCCATTAAGGTATCTGGGGAAGAAAATTGGATCCATCATTCGCATGCCCGCAAAGAATCTGAAGAATAATGGACAATCATAAAGTAGTAGTCCTTTTTGTATTTATATTTTACCCTGGAGTGACACCTTGTGGACAAAATTTGCATTGCGCTATCGAGATGCCCGTACCAATAAAACTGTTATTACATATAGTGATCGTTCTTTTCAACTTTCAGACCAAATTACAAGCCTACAGGCAAAGCCTGGACAGGTCTTTTTTTTTTTTTTGGCTAGTTATCCGAAGACCAGACAGAGAGACCCTATTTACCCGCTTTTTAATTTTCTCGAATTCTGTGCTGATGTTAGAAGTAGACTTGACGATTCATGGGATACTTGGTCCAACGGTCACGACTTTTTGAAACAGTAGTAGAGATATGACATTCCAAGAACTTATCCTGTATATTGTATTCACCTTCAAGAACCAACATGGGGAATTAGAACATTGTACTTTGATCATCAAATGTGGGGAATTTATGGTAACGGAGACTGGTGCTGTCATCGATTCCATCTATCGAGCGACCGTTTTACTTTTAAATTTAGGATTGTAATAATCAAGTGGGGACCTAATCACGAGTGGAATTTTTGGCACCGTCACATGGATTATCCTCGCTCATATCATAACATGCCACTTTGGAATTTGTTAAAACAATTTGTACGGAAACCTAGGGATGTTCACCCAGTAGAAAAAGCCTGGACCAACAATATGCGTGTGTCATTGGTGAAATCTTTTCCTGATAATCTAAATCTAAGCGAATGTTGGGTTTGTGTTGCTCTACCAAACACAGTGAATCAACGATTTTGATTAGTAGGAATACTGATTCCTAAAAATGCAAATTGGAAAAAATACTGGTTTAATACTACTTTTTCCGAATCTTATGAAGAATAAATTTGGGAAATTAAACTATCGAATTCAGGAGACTATTCACAAGTCCACTGTGTGCAAAGATGTTATCCCCCAAGTGTTGATAATCAACATTTCTGCAAAAATCATTTATTTGTAGGAAATTGGACTCAATGCCAAAACACGACTTCTATCAACTCAGGATTGCGTTTAAGTTAGCGAGCACCTGAGGACTTAGGTATTTTTTGGTTATGTGGGAGCAAAGCTTATAAAGCTTTGCCTCCAGATTGGAGATGTATTTGCACCCTAGGAGTAATGTCTACGGATTTGGAAATTGACCCAAAAACTGTCTCAAGTGCGGCATGGCATAGTACCTTTTTAACTCAAATTTGAAGAACTTTAAATCCCTTGATTGAAAGACCAACAGGATTCCATTCATTCGTTAGATGGTTAATTCCAGCTCTAGGAGTGAGTGAATTGGAGAAAGTGGTATTAAATGTTTCTGTAGAAATTGAAAAATTAGCAAATTCAACTGCTCACGGACTTTCCACTCTCCAGAAAGAGGTAACTGAACTTTCAAAAATGACTATTTGAAACCGAATGGCCTGAGACCTGATTCTGGCTTCACAAGGTGGAGTTTGTACCATCCCAAATACCAGCTGCTGCACGTACACTCATCGGTCAGGAGAATTAATGACAGACGTCCAGAAAATGTGGGAGGTCAGTGCCACAATGCAACAAATTCCAAGAGATGACACATCTTGGGGATTTTCTGACATGTTCTCTTGCTTAACGTCTTGGTTTCCAAATTTGACTACTTTGGGGTGAAAAAACTAATTGTAGTAGTCTTTGTTGTTATACTCATAGTAGTATGTGTGATTGTTTTGTTTCAACACTGTGTAGGTTGTAGCTGTAGGATAGTACAGAAGATGGAAAGACAAACGTGGAGTTATCAAAAGGATCGCAGGAGTGTGATGAAAAACAAAAGGAGGGAATGTAAAAGGAACCAGACCTTAAGCCTTACTGGTTTTTTAAGACTATTCATATTAGACACATAACTAATGATTAGAAATTGGTTCAGATATGATTAATAGAATGCAGGTGCTTATAAAATAATATGCATAAGCTGCTTATTAAGCCAATGTGTCTCCCCCTCCATGGCTGGCTTGAAACCCGGTCAAGCTGAATCAACAGAAGAAGTATCATACATCTTAGACCCAAGACATGGGAATAAGCAATTAATTTTAGGACAAGATAAATTAATAGAATAGCCTGAGTGATTTTCCGAAATTCAAAGGTGATCTTTGATGCATAAGACGCTAAGTGATCGCGGTGACCCAAGACCTTCTGCCTACGACCACTAACTTCAGAAGAATTGGGACACGAGACTTGATGAGATAAATTGATGAATGATAACGACATGGGAACCGAGATCGACTGGAAAATTACAAAGACTTTGGACTGGGACAATGGGTTGTAAAAAGGTATGAAAGATTGGGAGATTTTTGGAAGGTCGCCATTTGCCGCGGTGGTGGCCCAACTCTGAGTTGTTGATAAAGCAAACCCAGAGAAACCCAAATTTGGAAAGTCTTTAACAAATACACAAAAATAAAAAAATCGGAAAGTCAAATATCAGAACTTAAGTCAAAGTACCAAGCAGAGTTAATCGGAGATCTAAGGTCAAATCCCAAACCCTTAATCAAAGCACCGAATAGAGTAATTATAAGAAGCCAAACCAGATGGGCGTCTCTGTCTTCAACCAGCGAGACAACTACCCTTTATCAGAGAAGTACTTCTACCAGAATACCAGATTTTTAAGGATTTTTTTATATTTTTTCCTTGCTGATTTCTCTTAGCCAGGCTTACAGGTAAGAGTACCAGAACAGAATGCCAGAACCAGGTTAATCAAAAGAATGACTTTAAATAAAATCCTACCAGTGGCCTTGGCTCGTGAGCCCGGGGAACGGGGATCGAGGGTGTCCCCGAAAAATCTCGGTGCCGGCTGGAGGGGTCGAGTCTCGTAAGCCTCGTCCCATCTGGGTCGCCAAAATGATACCGAAAAGCCGGTCGAAGAAACTCTCTAAGACTTACTTTGGAGTTTTAGAAAGCACGGGGGATAATTCCACCTAGCGTCCATACCACAGCTTTAGCACTAACAGGTTATATAGAATAACTAATTGCATATTAATCAGATTAGTATACATAAAAATGATTATCTTAGTACTGCCTACATCTGGTCATGCGCAACAAAGGATCCATTTGAGTCAAAGAGCTGCTTTGGCGACCACCGACCCATTGAAGTTCTCGTTGGGTGTCCTCGACGTCTTTATTCGTCTCCTTTTTGGTTTTTTTTGATCTTGAAGCTTAACGCCGTTTCCATCCCGCGGGGTGGGTTTCAACGTCGTTCTCATCTACCATACAGGAACATCTAGTCAAAAGAGCAAAGAACTGCAAAACTTATGAGTAACTACCTCTACTAATTAATCGCTCGGCTGTATTTTGTCTATTGGTTCAATCATAGTGTTAGTATAAGATTTCTAATAATTATTTACCAAATCTTTTACAGCCACCTAGCAGCAAACCGGTTTCCGCAGCTGGTACAAAACATTAAAACCATCAAAATATTTAGAAAGATATTTATATAAATATCTTACATAAGTAAGATATATATAAATATCAGATATATATATAAATATAAGATATATATATCTTATATAAATATAAGAAATGTTCTCATCATCCATTTAATTGCCTGATTCCTTTTCAATAGCTGCTAAGTACTTCGTCTAAAAAAAAAAATAAATAAAATAAAATTAAAAAATCCCAGTGTGGCAGAAAGTTCCACATCAACTTATTCGTTGTGTAAAAAGCATTCCTTTTTGCTACTTTTAATCTGACTGGCTTCCATTACTTTTTTCTGAATTCCCCCCCCCCTTATTCTTGTCAGGGTTGGGAGTCAATAGGAATTTTCAATTTATCTTCTCAATTGTAGAGATGTAAAATAACAACTGCGCTACCTTTCAAAATCAGAGAGATCCACTTTTTATTCCACATTCTCCTGAAGAAATCTCTTGATTTATAAGCAGCTCTCCAGAAGTGAATGGTGTATTTCACACTATCTTGAAATTATTTAAATAAATATTATTATTATTACTTAGATATATATAAATAAGATATATATAAATATCTTATATAAATATATTTAAAATATTTACAGAAATTAGGGAAACACGCTATCACTGGGCATCTGTGCTTTCCCAGAGGCGCGACATCTCATCCTATCGCTTTCCGCGCAGCCCGTTTCCGAAAATGCGCACGTCTGGCTAATTCCCAATACCAGTAAGATCCCAGGTGCAAAAGCTCTTACTGGTCCTTAAGTTGCCTTTGGAACGTCCTCGGTCCTTTCCCGATGGTAATACACAGCGAATCCTTCGCGTTTAGCGTCGCTAGGAAAATTTAGCTGTTTTAAGTGAAAATATCCCTTAGAATTCCCACATCCAAGGGACAACTGTAGATACCCAGAGGTAAATGGAACCGTAGACGGGTTAATCAATAGGGAGGGAATTTCTGGCTCTGGTAATCACATAACGTTGAAATTTGCTTTTTAGCTGCCTTACGGTGACGTGGGGTCGGTAACTGCGTAGGTTGGAAATTTGCTCAACCGCTGAGTAACGCTGAAATGGGATCAGGCACATGGTAAGTTTAATATTTGTTCGGGCTCCGCGTAACTTTGAAATTTTCTTGGGAATTTTTTTATCTTTGAAATGGCCTCCGGCACTGGGTTCTGCTGAAACAGGCTGGGGCACGTTGTGAGTTTAATATTTGTTCAGGCTTTGTGTAACTTTGAAATTTTCTTGGGAATTTTTTTATCTTTGAAATGGCCTCCGGCACCATGTTCTGCTGAAATTCGCTCAGGCATTGTACAACGCTGAAATGGGCTGAGGCACATTGTAAGTTTAAAATTTGTTCAGACTTTGTGTAACTTTTTGAAATTTGCTCGGGAATTTTTTTATCTTTGAAACGGCCTCTGGCACCATGTTCTGCTGAAACAGGCTCTGGCATTGTACAAGACTGAAACAGGCTCGGGCACATTGTAAGTTTAAAATTTGTTTGGGCTCTGTGTAATTTTGAAATTTTCTTGGGAATTTTTTTATCTTTGAAATGGCCTCCAGCACCGTGTTCTGCTGAAATGGGCTCCGGCGTTGTACAACGCTGAAACGGACTCGGGCTCTCTGAAAAGTTAATATTTGTTTGGGCTTTGTGTAACTTTTTGAAATTTGCTTGGGAATTTTTTTATCTTTGAAATTACCTCCAGCACCGTGTTCTGCTGAAACGGGCTCCAGCATTGTACAACGCAGAAACAGGCTTGGTCACATTGTAAATTTAAAATTTGTTCAGGCTTTGTGTAACTTTTTGAAATTTGCTTGGGAATTTTTTTATCTTTGAAATGGCCTCCGGCACTGGGTTCTGCTGAAACGGGCTCGGGCACATTGTAAGTTTAAAATTTGTTCAGGGTCTGTGTAACTTTCAAATTTACTCGGGAATTCTGCATCGCTGAAGCGGGCTTGGGCAGTGCGTAACTCCGGAATGGGCTTGGGCACATTGTAAGTTTAAAATTTATTCGGTCTTTGTGTAACTTTTTGAAATTTGCTCAGGAATTTTTTTTATCTTTGAAATGGCCTCCAGCACCGTGTTCTGCTGAAATGGGCTCGGGCTCTCTGAAATGTTAATATTTGTTCAGACTCTGTATAACTTTTTGAAATTTGCTTGGAAATTGTGTATTGTTGAAACGGGCTTGGGCATTGTACAACGCTGACACGGGCTCGGGCACATTGTAAGTTTAAAATTTGTTCGGGCTCTGCGTAACTTTGACATTTTCTTGGGAATTTTTTTAATCTTTGAAATGGCCTCCAGCCCTGGGTTCTGCTGAAACGGGCTCGGGCACATTGTAAGTTTAATATTTGTTCGGACTCTCCGTATCTTTCAAATTTACTCGGGAATTGTGTATCGTTGAAATGGGCTCAGGCAGCGCGTAACTCCGGAACGGGCTCGGGCGCATTTTAAGTTTAAAATTTGTTCAGGCTTTGTGTCACTTTTTGAAATTTTCTTGGGAATTTTTTTATCTTTGAAATGGCCTCCAGCACCGTGTTCGGCTGAAACGGGGTCAGGCGTTGTACAACGCTGAAACGGGCTCGGGGTCTCTGAAACGTGAATATTTTGGGGGGCTCTGTGTAAATTTCAAATTTGCTCAGAAATTGTGTATCGTTGAAATGGGCTCGGGCATTGTACAACGCAGAAACGGGCTCGGGCACATTGTAAGTTTAATATTTGTTCAGGCTTTGTGTAACTTTTTGAAATTTGCTCAGGAATTTTTTTTATCTTTGAAATGACCCCCGGCACCGTGTTCCGCTGAAACGGGCTCAGGCTCTGTACAACGCTGAAATGCAATAATTTCTAAAGAATTGGGCACTGGACGCCTCTCGGGCATTTTGGTGGGCACCGGGGACCACCCCAGAGGCGTCTCAGCCGGCGTCGCTATCCTTTACGTCACCAAACCGAAGAAAAACCAGAATATCCGCAAAAATCATGACCCGCGACGCTCTCCGCTAGCCTTTTCTCCACCCGCCGACGCGCAAAAAATCAGATTTACGGCCAGGTGATTCGGAGCCGGGGAGGGGCGGAGAGAGCTCAAGTCCTCAGCCCTACAAATGCCGAAAAAAGTGTGGCGAATATTCGAAGAAATCACAAATTAATCACATAGAAGAGTTAGGTTCGAGCGAGAAAGTTGCGAAGCAGAAAGTATAGGATTTTAAGTTGGAAACGCAGCCGTAGAAACTCGAGGAACCGTTACGCGACACTATATGAACCTTAATATTGTTAAAAGTTTGAAAGAGCTCACCGTGGAAATCTGAGCAGGAAGTTACTGGTTTTTTCTATGGTTTTTTTTAAGAAACTCCATGATCTTGAAGGTTTTTTTCCAACCTAAATGATTCCATGAAACTACGGAAACCGTCACGGACACCAGTTACGCTGCTTGGAAACCCCCTCACCCTTCCCATCTCAACGTATCGACGATTCCGACCTAATGAAATTGAGCGCTGATCGGTTTTAAATAAGAATATTGATGAGGTAATATAATCAAAGGAGCAATCATCATAAAGGTTAAATTCAAGTGCGAGCGGAGTTTGCGTTTTTACGTCAAGAGCTCACGCGACAGCAACCTGACAGGAAAAAAAAGTCTATAAAAATGGACGGATTTTGATATCAAGTCAACCACGCCTTGGGAGGAGCGACCCCCCGCGCTGCCATAAACCAAGTGTCTCCTTTTTAACTTCCCATCGGTGTTTTTAAAGAGTTTTATCCCAGATTTCGGTAACAAGAGGCGCCGGTCGTGGACGCCCGTGGTTGGCGTAAAAGTTTTTTTTTGTTTATAGATCAATAATTTCTTAAAAAAACGGCAAAATGGAGAAGCCCTCGGCAGGCGGTGAGCTCGAAGGAGAGCGTTGACGTCAACGGGATTCAAGAGAATTTCCCTGTGGGAATAAAAAGAAGCAACTCAGCCAAAAAAAAAAAAAAGAAGCTTA
>JAVHMY010434229.1:0-12563 GCA_034783095.1 Forpus spengeli
AGTACATGCATTATATGTATTTACTACATTGAGTTACAATGTAATGGGGTAAATATATGAATGCAATATAGTACATAGTGAGGGTGGGGGGGTAGGGGGGGTAGGGGGGGGTGCAGTAAATTTGGTTGACTTAGGGGGGTTTTAAGATATTTTGGGACAAAAATGCCAGCCTGGGGCTGGCAGGTAACTCTAAGAAGATAGGTGTTCTTCATTCTTTGGTTTACAAGACCAATGTTTTGATAAACTATTAGAGTGTTTTAGTAGTTGAGGATTTTATTTTCTAGGGCCCCTGCGAGGGGGAGGAGGACTAAGAGGATTGTGAAGTAGGAGAGAGAGGCTAATTGGCCGATGATGGTGAATGGGTGTTCTACGGGCTGGCTGCCGATTCATGTTAGAATAAATAGGTTGGTGACTAGGAGTCAGAATAGTGCTTGGGATAGGGGTCGGAAGGTTATTGTACGTTGTTTGGATTTGTGGAGGAAGGGGCTTAGGAATAGGATTAGGATGGAGGCTGCAAGTGCTAGTACTCCGCCTAGTTTGTTGGGAATTGAGCGTAGAATGGCGTAGGCAAATAGGAAGTATCATTCGGGCTTGATATGGGGAGGTGTGATTAGAGGGTTTGCCGGGGTGAAGTTTTCTGGGTCCCCTAGGAGGTTGGGGGAGAGTAGGGCTAAGGTTGTTAGTAGGAAGTATAGGAGTATGAATCCTAGGATATCTTTTGAGGAGAAGTAGGGGTGGAATGGGATTTTGTCACAGTTTGATGTGATTCCTAGGGGGTTGTTTGAGCCGGATTCGTGCAGGAAGGTTAGGTGGATTAGAGTGAGGCCTGCGATTAGAAATGGTAGTAGGAAGTGTAGGGCGAAGAATCGGGTTAATGTCGGGTTGTCTACGGAGAAGCCTCCTCAGGCCCATTCGACGAGGGTTTGGCCGATGTAGGGGATGGCTGAGAATAGGTTGGTGATGACTGTGGCTCCTCAGAAAGATATTTGTCCTCAGGGTAGAACGTAGCCCACGAAGGCTGTTGCTATTAGGGTGAGGAGAAGGATGATGCCTGTGTTTCAGGTTTCTTTGTATAGGTAGGAGCCATAGTAGATGCCTCGTCCGATGTGTAGGTAGATGCAGATGAAGAAAAGTGAGGCTCCGTTGGCGTGGAGATTGCGGATTAGTCAGCCGTATTGTACGTTTCGGCATGTGTGGGAGACTGACGAGAAGGCTAGGTTCGTGTCTGCGGTGTAGTGTATGGCTAGTAGTAGGCCTGTTAGGATTTGGGTTATGAGGCAAATGCCTAGTAGAGATCCAAAGTTTCATCAGGCAGAGATGTTTGATGGGGTAGGAAGATCAATTAGGGAGTTGTTGACTATTTTTAATAGGGGGTGTGATTTTCGAATGTTGGGGGCCATTGTTTTTAGTATATTAGTAGGATGATTAAGGTTGATAGGGCGAAGGATCCTAGGTATGTTTTGATTAATCCGGTGTGTAGGGTTGTTGAGGTTTTTGTGGCTATGCGTTGTAGGTCAGCAAGTCCTTCGGGACCTATTTTCTTGTACCAGTAGAGGTCGGTTAGGTGTAGGGCGAGTTTTTGTCCGATGTTTAGTAGGTTAGTGGAGCTGAGGCGGTGGGTTAGGAGGTTGAAGTATCCGAGGTTGAGGGAGAAGTTTAGGCAGGTGTTTTGTTTGGGGTGGGTTAGGGTGTGGGTTATGTTTGAGAGTTCTAGGGCTAGGATGATACCTAGGATTGTTACTAGGATGGCTGCGGTTTTTGTGAGGGTTGGTATGGTTATTGGTGGTGTTTTTGTGGGGGTGATGTAGGATGTGATGAGTAGGCCTGCTGTGATTGTGCCTAAGGCTAGGCGCAGGATTGGGTTGGTAATGGTTGGGTTGTTTTCGTTGATTGGTGTTGTTGTGGGGATTCGAGTGAATCCTGTTTGGGTGAGTGTTGTTATGCGGAGGCTGTAAGTTGCTGTGAAGGCTGTTGCTAGGAGTGTGAGGATTAGTGCTCAGGTGTTTAAGTAGGAGGTATTTAGGTTTTCGATGATGAGGTCTTTTGAGTAGAATCCTGCTAGGAAGGGGGTTCCTATTAGTGCTAGGTTGCCGATAGTTAGGCAGGATGAGGTTGTTGGGAGTATGTTTTGTAGGCCGCCTATTTTTCGGATGTCTTGTTCTCCGTTTAGGTTGTGGATGATTGAACCTGAGCAGAGGAATAGCATGGCTTTAAAGAAGGCGTGTGTTGAGATGTGGAGGAAGGCTAGTTGGGGGAGGTTTAGTCCAATGGCGACTATTATTAGGCCTAGTTGGCTGGATGTAGAGAAGGCGATGATTTTTTTAATGTCGTTTTGTGTAAGAGCGCATGTGGCCGCGAATAGTGTGGATAGTGCTCCTAGGCATAGGCATAGGGTTAGGGCTGTTTGGTTGTGGGTGAGTATAGGGTGGGTGCGGATGAGAAGAAAGATTCCGGCTACTACTATGGTGCTGGAGTGGAGTAGGGCGGAGACGGGGGTTGGGCCTTCTATGGCTGCTGGAAGTCAAGGGTGTAGGCCAAATTGGGCTGATTTTCCTGTAGCTGCTAGGATTAGGCCTAGAAGGGGTAGTGTTGGTATGTGTGTGTAGGTTTGTTGGATTTCTCAGGTGTTTAGGGTGGATGCGAGTCATGCTATGCTTAAGATAAGGCCAATGTCTCCGATTCGGTTGTAGAGTACGGCTTGTAGGGCGGCTGTGTTGGCTTCTGCCCGTCCGTGCCATCAGCCGATTAGGAGGAAGGATATGATTCCGACTCCTTCTCAGCCGATGAATAGTAGGAATATGTTGTTGGCGATGATTAGTGTTAGCATGGCAATTAGGAATGTAGAGAGATAGGAGAAGAATTTTGTAATGTTTGGTTCTGAGATTATGTATCATGTTGTGAATTGTAGGATTGATCAGGTTACGAATAATGCGATGGGGAGGAACAGTATGGAGTATTGGTCTATTTTTAGGCTGATTGGGATTTTGAAGTTTGCGGTGAATTCTCATTCTCAGCATGAGGTAATGTTTTCTGTGCCTGAGTACATGAAGAGTATTATTGGGATTAGGCTGATTATGAATGCTGTTTTAATGGCGCGGGTGGTGATAGCTGGGGTATTTTTGAGGTTTTTTGATAGGAGGGGCAGGAGTATTGGGGTGAGAATGGTTGTGAGTGTGAGGAGTATGGAGGTGTTGAGGAGTAGTGAGATCTCCATTGCTTTTACTTGGATTTGCACCAAGGTGGGTGGTTCCTAAGACCAGTGGATTACTACTATCCTTTAAAAGCAAGGGGGCTGAGGTTTTAGACTCAGATGCAAGAATTAGCAGTTCTTGTTGGTTAAACCTCCCCTCGGCGAGCAAGAAGAGTTTAACTTCTATTTCTAGGATCACAATCTAGTGTTTGGGTTTTTAAACTATGCTTGCATTATGGAATTCCTGAGATCAGGTTTGGTTTTAGGATAAGGAGAAGCATGGGGAGTATGTGGAGGGCTATTAGGAGGTGTTCTCGTGTGTTTGAGGTTTGGAGGGTGGTGATGTAGGTAGGGGTGGTTCCTCGTTGGGTTATGAGGAGTATGAATAGGGTGTATGAGGCAGTCAGTAGGGTTGCGATTCCGGTGAGGAGGATTGTTGGGGTAGATCAGTTGAAGAGGGCAACTATGATAGTTAGTTCTGCCATTAGGTTTGTAGTTGGGGGTAGTGCTATGTTTGTGAGGTTGGCTAGTAATCATCAGGTTGTTATTAGGGGTAGTAGGGGTTGTAGGCCTCGTGTTAGTAAGAGGATGCGGCTATGTATGCGTTCATAGTTGGTGTTGGCTAGACAGAATAGTATGGAGGAGGTTAGGCCGTGGGAGATTATGAGGATTATTGCCCCTGAGAATGATCATGGGGTTTGGATTATGCTTGCTGCGATGACAAGGCCTATGTGGCTTACAGATGAGTAGGCGATGAGTGATTTCAGGTCAATTTGTCGTAGGCAGATTGAGCTTGTTATTAGCGCTCCTCATAGTGCTAGGGCGATAAATGGGTAGTGGAGGTGGTTGAGGAGGGGGTTTATTAGTAGGGTTACTCGCATGATGCCGTATCCTCCTAGTTTGAGGAGAAGGGCTGCGAGTAGCATGGAGCCTGCGATTGGGGCTTCTACGTGGGCTTTGGGTAGTCATAGGTGGAGGCCATATAAGGGTGCTTTTACTATGAAGGCCGCTAGAAGGGCGAGGGTTGATAGGAGGCCTGTTCAGGAGGTGGTTATGGTGGGGTGGTTTAGTTGTATTATTGTAAGGTGTAGGGTACCTGTTTGTGAGTGTAGGCTGAGGATTGTGACCAGTAGGGGTAGGGAGCTGATGAGGGTGTAGAATAGTAGGTAGATGCCTGCGCTTAGGCGTTCTGGTTGGTTTCCTCAGCGGGTGATTAGGATTAGGGTGGGGATGAGGGTTGCTTCAAATGAAATGTAAAATAGTATTAGCTCTGTGGTTGAGAATGCTAGGATGAGGAAGAGTTGGGTGATGGTGAGGGTTGCAATGAAAATTCGTTTTCGTGGGTGGGGTTCGTGTTGGAGATGATTTTGGGAGGCTAGGATTATGAGGGGTAGGAGTCAGCAGGTTAGGACGAGGAGGGGGGAGGAGATTTGGTCAATGTTAGTTCACTGGGTTGGGGTTTTGGGGGGGTAGTAGGTTGGGAGGAGTCATTGAAGGCTGAGGGAGGCGATCAAGAGGCTGTGGGTTGTGGTGTTAGTTCATAGAAATTTTGTTGGGGATAGGAGGGATGTGGGGAGTAGTAAGAGGGTTGGGAGTAGGATTTTTAGCATTGTAGGAGGTTTAGGTTGTGTAGGTGATCGGAGCCGTGGGTGCGGGTTGAGGCTACTAGTGCTGCTAGGCCTGTGCTAGCTTCGCAGGCTGAGAATGTTAGTATGAGCATGGGTATTAGGGTGAAGGATGTTGTTTGGTTTTCGACGGGCAGGGTTGTGAGGGCGATGTATATGGATAGTATTATGCTCTCTAGACATAGTAGGGCGGAGATTAGGTGGGTGCGGTGGAAGGCTAATCCTAGGCTGCTTAGGGTGAAGGCTGAGTAGAAGCTTAGGTGTATGAGGGGCATAGAGGAAGTCATAGGGTAGGGCTATGGTTTGTTGAGTCGAAATCAACTGTTTTGGTTAAACTAACTTCCTATCTATTCTGCTCATTCTAGACCTCCTTGTAGTCATTCGTAGATTAGTCCGAGTGTAAGTAGGAGGATGATTGTGAGGGCTCAAGTTAGGGTAGTGGTTGGGGATTGTAGTTGAATGGCTCATGGGAGGGGGAGGAGGAGTGCGATTTCTAGGTCAAATAGTAGGAACAGAATGGCTACTGAGGAAGAATCGGATGGAGAATGGCAGTCGAGCCGAGCCTAGAGGGTCAAAACCGCATTCGTATGGGGATAGTTTTTCGGAGTCTGGAGTTGTTTGAGCAATTCAAAAGTTTAAGGTAATTAGGATGGTGCTTAAGGTAAGGGATAGGGTAAGTATAAAGGTGATTATGTTGATTGCTCTTCTCTGGGTTTAGAGCCAGATTTTAGAGATTGGAAGTCAATTGTAATTAGTATACTAGAAGAGCAAGATCCTCATCAGTAGATGGTTATGTAGAGGAATAATCAGATGACATCTACGAAGTGTCAGTATCAGGCTGCAGCTTCGAATCCAAAGTGGTGTTTTGGTGTGAAGTGGAAGTTGATTAGTCGTAGGAGACAGATTGAAAGGAAGGAGGATCCGATAATTACGTGGAGGCCGTGGAATCCTGTGGCAATGAAGAAGGTTGAACCGTATACGCTGTCGGCAATTGAGAATGGAGCTTCATAGTATTCTATGGCTTGGAGGGCTGTGAAATAGATTCCCAGTAGGACGGTTAGGGTGAGGGCTTGGATTGCTTGATTGCGGTTCCCCTCTGAGATGCTGTGGTGGGCTCATGTTACTGTAACTCCGGATGCTAGAAGGATGGCTGTGTTGAGTAGGGGTACTTCTATGGGGTTTATGGGTTTGATTCCTGCTGGAGGTCATTGTCCTCCTAGTTCGGGGGTGGGGGCTAGGCTGGAGTGGAAGAAGGCTCAGAAAAAGCCCAAGAAGAAGAATACTTCTGATGTGATGAATAGGATTATTCCGTATCGTAGGCCTTTTTGTACTATGGGTGTATGGTGGCCTTGGAATGTGCTTTCTCGAATGATGTCTCGTCACCATTGTAGTATGACGAGGATCATGCTGAGTAAGCCCAGGGTTAGGAGTTGGGGTGAGTTATGGTGGAATCACATGGCTAGTCCTGAGGTGGTGAGTAGGGCGGCGGTAGCTCCGGCGATTGGTCAGGGGCTTGGGTCTACTATGTGATAGGAGTGTGCTTGGTGGGCCATTAGATGTTTTCTTGTAAGTATAGGCTTAGTAGGAGGACAAAGACGTATGCTTGAATTATGGCTACTGCTACTTCTAGTATGGTTAGCAGGAGTAGGATTAAGGTGACTAAAAGGGATATTGTGGGTATGATGGGGAGTAGGGCTGTGGTGGCTGTAGAAATGAGCTGGATGAGTAGGTGTCCTGCTGTCAGGTTTGCTGTGAGGCGGACACCTAGGGCTAGTGGGCGGATAAGTAAGCTTGTGGTTTCGATTATGATTAGGGCAGGGATGAGGGGAGTAGGGGTGCCTTCGGGTAGTAAGTGCCCTAGGGAGATTGTGGGTTGATTTCGTAGGCCTGTGAGGAGGGTAGCGAGTCAGAGTGGGAAGGCTAGTGCTATGTTTGTTGATAGTTGGGTGGTGGGGGTGAATGTGTATGGTAGTAGGCCAAGTAGGTTGATTGTGAGGAGGAATATTATTAGGGATGTAAGAATCAGTGCTCATTTGTGGCCTTTTTTGTTTAGGGGTATTATTAGTTGTTTTGTGATGAGGTGAAGGAGTCATGATTGGAGGGTGGAAAGGCGGTTGTTGATTCATCGAGTGTCGGGGGAGGGGAGTAGGAGGGTGGGGAATAGTATTGAGAGTAGGGCTAGTGGTATTCCTAGGAGGTAGGGGCTTGAGAATTGGTCAAAGAAGCTTAGGTTCATGGTCAGAGTCAGGGGGTGGTTTTGTTAGGGGTTTGGGTTTTATTGGATGGGTGGTTGGTGGGGGTGTGTGGGAGGAGTTTGGGTTGGAGGATCAGTGAGAAGATTGCCCAGGTTGTTAGTATTATGAGGAATCATGGGTTGGGATTGAGTTGAGGCATATCATTAAGGAGGGGGGGGTACCTCTTTCTCTAGCTTAAAAGGCTAGTGCTGGTGCATAGCTTCTTAATGATTAGGATGAAAGTAGTGAGGATCAGTGTTCAAAGTGGGTGAGAGGGGTGGATTCTACTACGATTGGTATGTAGCTGTGGTTGGCCCCGCAGATTTCTGAGCATTGACCGTAGAAAATTCCAGGTCGGGTTGTAATGAAGGATGTTTGGTTGAGTCGTCCTGGGATTGCATCGGTTTTTACTCCTAAGGAGGGGACAGCTCAGGAGTGGAGTACGTCATTGGCGGTGACGATAATGCGGATGGGGGATTCTATTGGGATTACAATGCGATGGTCGACTTCTAGTAGTCGGAAGTGTCCTAGGGGGAGTTCTGTTGTTGGGATTATATATGAGTCGAATGTCAGGTCTTTGAAGTCTGTGTACTCGTAGGCTCAGTATCATTGGTGTCCAATGGCTTTTAGGGTTAGGTCTGGCTCATCGATTTCGTCTATTATGTAGAGGATTTGGAGGGATGGGAGGGCAAGAAGGATAAGGACGATAGCTGGTAGGATTGTTCAGATGAGTTCAATTTCTTGTGCGTCTACGGTGTTGGAGGATAGTTTTTCCGTTAGCATGAGTGTTAGAAGGTATAGGACTAAGCTGCAGATTGTAAGTGCGACTATTAGGGCGTGGTCGTGGAATTCTACGAGTTCTTCTATGATAGGGGAGGAGGCGTCTTGGAATCCGAATTGGGACTGGTTAGCCATGTTTGGGGCGTACAGGGGTTTCACCTGTGATTTAGTTTTGACAAAACTGTGTAATAGGTTTACTAACACCTCATGGGAGAAGGCAAGAAAGAAGCACAAGTGGTTTAGTGCGGTTGGCTTGAAACCAGCATGTGAGGGTTCGACTCCTTCCTTTCTTGTACTTGAACAAAGGCTGGTTCTTCGAATGTGTGGTAGGGGGGTGGGCAGCCGTGGATTCATTCAATGTTGGTGGTGGTTAGCTCTAGTTGTAGTACTTTTCGTTTTGCTGCGAATGCTTCTCAGATGATGAATATGAGTATAATTACGGCTGTTATTGAGATTAGGGAGCCGATGGAGGATAGGGTGTTTCATAGTGTGTAGGCGTCGGGGTAGTCTGAGTATCGTCGTGGTATGCCGGCTAGGCCTAGGAAATGTTGGGGGAAGAATGTTAGGTTTACACCTGTGAATATTACCCCAAAGTGGGCCTTGGTTCATGTAGGGTGTAGTGTGTAGCCTGTGAATAGGGGGAATCAGTGGGTAAGTCCTGCTAGGATGGCGAATACAGCTCCTATTGAGAGGACATAGTGGAAGTGAGCGACTACGTAGTATGTGTCGTGCAGGGCAATGTCTAGTGAGGAGTTTGCCAGGACGATTCCTGTTAGGCCTCCGATTGTGAAGAGGAAAATGAAGCCTAGGGCTCATAGTATGGGTGGGTCTCATTTGATGGTGCCTCCGTGTAGAGTTGCAAGTCAGCTGAAGACTTTGATGCCAGTTGGGATGGCGATGATTATGGTGGCGGAGGTGAAGTATGCTCGAGTGTCTACGTCTATTCCTACTGTGAATATGTGGTGTGCTCATACAATAAAGCCGAGAAATCCGATTGAGAGTATGGCTCAGACTATTCCTATGTAGCCGAATGGTTCTTTTTTTCCAGCATAGTATGCTACTACGTGTGAGATGATTCCGAAGCCGGGTAGGATTAGGATGTAGACTTCGGGGTGGCCAAAGAATCAGAAGAGGTGTTGGTATAGGACGGGATCTCCTCCCCCAGCTGGGTCGAAGAATGTGGTGTTTAGGTTTCGGTCGGTTAGTAGTATGGTAATACCTGCAGCAAGGACTGGTAGTGAGAGTAGAAGGAGGACGGCAGTGATAAGGACGGATCAGACAAAGAGGGGGGTTTGGTATTGTGAGATGGCTGGTGGTTTTATGTTAATAGCTGTTGTGATGAAGTTGATTGCCCCTAAGATGGAGGATACTCCTGCTAGGTGAAGGGAGAAGATGGCTAGATCTACTGAAGCACCGGCGTGGGCTAGGTTGCCTGCTAGGGGGGGATACACGGTTCATCCCGTACCGGCTCCAGCTTCTACTGTGGAGGAGGCTAGTAGTAGGAGGAGTGATGGAGGTAGGAGTCAGAAGCTTATGTTGTTTATTCGGGGAAATGCTATGTCTGGGGAGCCAATTATGAGTGGGACTAGTCAGTTTCCAAAGCCTCCGATTATGATAGGTATCACTATGAAGAAGATTATTACGAAGGCGTGAGCGGTGACGATTACGTTGTAAATTTGGTCGTCCCCCAAGAGGGTTCCCGGTTGGCCTAGTTCTGCGCGAATGAGTAGGCTAAGGGCGGTGCCAGCTATGCCGGCTCATGCTCCGAAGAGAAGGTATAGGGTGCCAATGTCTTTGTGGTTTGTTGAGAATAATCATCGGTTAATGAAGGTCACAGGTAAGATGGCCGAGTGTTTAGGCGTTAGGCTGTAGTCCTATTTTACAGGGGTTTGATTCCTCTTCTTATCGGCTCTGTGGTGAAGTTCATATTGAGTTGCAAGCTCATTGATGTACATTGAGAGTGTACCAGAGTCTGGTAGATAGAAGCTTGCTGGTTTAGGCGCCTAGCTGTTAACTAGGAGTTTATGGGATCGAGGCCCGTCTGTCTAGGCTTAAGTGGAAGGCCCTGGCTTAATTAAAGTGTCTGGGTTGCATTCAGAAGATGTAGGTTAATGTCCTACGGGCTTTAGGGATGTTGGCAGAAACTAAGAGGGTTAAACTCTTGTTTAAGGCTTTGAAGGCCTTCGGTTTAGATTGGTTATCCTAAGTTTCTAGGTAATGGTTGGGATAATGGGGGATAGGGGGAGGAGAAGGGTTGACAGTGGGGCTAGGATGGCGATTGGTGTGCTTGAGGGTTTATTGGTGTACCATTGTTTTATGTGGTTTGTAGTATTTGGTGGAAGTGTGATTGTTGAGCAGTATGCGAGGCGGAGGTAGAAGAATAGGCCTAGTAGGGAAAGTGTGGTGATGATTACAGCTGTTGTGGATATTTCTTGTTTAGTTAGTTCTTGGATGATAAGTCATTTGGGTACAAAGCCAGTTAGTGGAGGCAGGCCAGCTAGGGATAGTAGTACTAACATGAGGGATGCGTTTAGTGTTGGTGTTTTAGTTCAAGATGTTATAAGTGTTGGTAATTTTAGTGTTTTAGCTGTGTTAAGGGTGAGGAAGATAGTGGCGGTTGTTAGGGAGTATAGGTAGAAGGTTAGTATAGTTAGTTTGGGGTTGTATATGAGGATAATGGTTATTCAGCCTAGGTGGGAAATTGATGAGAAAGCTAAGATTTTTCGGATTTGTGTTTGGTTGAGTCCTATCCATCCGCCTAGGGCGGTGGATGCGATGGCTATGGTTGTTAGCAGGGTTGGATTTAGGGAGGGGGCTGTTAAAAATAAGATGGTGATGGGTGGAAGTTTTATTACTGTGGAGAGAAGGAGAGCAGTGGCTATGGGTGAACCTTGTAGGACTTCAGGGAATCAAAAGTGGAAGGGTACTAGGCCCAGTTTTATTGCGATGGCTCCTGTTAATAGTAAGCAGGCTGTTGGGTGGGTTAGTTGGGTGAGGTCTCATTGTCCGGTGAATTGTGCGTTGACTATGCCTGAGAAGAGGATTAATGTAGAAGCAGTTGCTTGAGTTAGGAAGTACTTGATTGTGGCCTCGATGGCTCGTGGGTGATGTGATTTTGAGATGAAGGGGATGATGGCTAAGGTGTTAATTTCTAGTCCGGTTCAGGCTATTATTCAGTGGTTGCTTGAGATTGTGATAGTTGTGCCTAGGAGTAGGCTTAGGCAGGAGATTAGTTTTGTGAGTGGGCTCATTAGTAGGGGAAGGGGTTAAACCATCATTTTCGGGGTATGGGCCCGATAGCTTGCTTAGCTGACTCTACTAGGAAATAATATAAGGGGAGTATGAAGGGTTTTGATCTCTTTTGTGTAGGTTCGACTCCTACTTTCCTAAGTTTTTAGGAAGTGAGAGGGTTGGTGTACCTCTGTGTTCACTTTATCATAGTGACCCTTGGGTGTTCAGGCACACTTCCTTATACTTTCTTTTGGGTGGATTTTAGGTGGGGGGGAGGCCTGCGTAGCAGATTGGTATGCTGGTGTGCCAGAGGCATAGTGCTAGTGTTAGTGGTAGAAAGTTTTTTCAGAGAAGGTGCATGAGTTGGTCGTAGCGGAATCGAGGGTATGAGGCACGAATTCACAGGAAACCGGAGGAGAGTAGAAGGGTTTTTGTGGTGAGGATTATTGGGAATAACTCTGGGGGTGGGTTGAAGGAGCTGGGGTTGAGGAATAGGATGGCAGTAAGGGTGTTTATTAGTATAATGTTGGCGTATTCGGCAAGGAAGAATAGGGCAAATGGGCCTGCGGCATATTCTACGTTGAAACCAGAGACTAGTTCGGATTCTCCCTCTGTGAGGTCGAATGGAGCGCGATTCGTTTCAGCTAGAGTGGAGATGTATCATATTATTGCAAGGGGTCAGGTGGAAAAAATTAGGTATAGTGGCTCTTGGGTGGTGGTGAGGGTGTTTAGGGTGTAGTTTCCGCTTAGGATAATTACGGAGAGAAGAATGATGGCTAGTGTGACTTCGTACGAGATGGTTTGTGCAACTGCTCGTAGTGCGCCAATTAGGGCGTATTTTGAGTTTGAGGCCCAGCCTGATCATAAAATTGAGTAGACTGCTAGGCTTGATATGGCTAGGAGGAAGAGTAAGCCTAGATTTAGGTCTGTGAGGGGGAAGGGTATAGGAAGGGGGATTCAGATGGAAATTGCTAGGAGAAGAGCTAGTATTGGGGTTAGAGTGAAGAGTAGGGGGGAAGAGGTGGATGGTCGGATAGGTTCCTTGGTAAATAGTTTTATTCCATCTGCCACAGGTTGCAGTAGCCCGAAGGGTCCTACAATGTTTGGGCCTTTTCGGGCTTGTATGTAGCTTAGGATTTTCCGCTCTACGAGTGTTAGGAAGGCTACGGCGATTAGGATTGGGAGAGCATAGGCTAGAAATATGGTGAGGTAGGTTAGAATGGGAGGTTGGACCATGGTTGATGGTTGGTGGGGGAAGGAGCTAGAGAGAGGATTTGAACCTCTGGTTAAAGGGTTTAAGCCTTTTGCATTTGCCAAGCTCTGCCATTCTAGCGGTCCCTTGTCTAGGGGTTGTAAAGTGGGTGGTCGTTTGGTAATTTAGTTGGTGTCATTACTTGGGGAGGGGGGCGTGTTTGTAGCATTGGCTCCACTCTTCCGGTCCTTTCGTACTGGGGAGAGTCCATCATAGATAGAAACCGACCTGGATTGCTCCGGTCTGAACTC
>JAVHMY010464815.1:0-19360 GCA_034783095.1 Forpus spengeli
GAGGAAGGCCAGCCTGATTGCTGCTACTCCAAGTACCAACAAGTTTCCTGCTTCGAGGGAGGACTAGCCGTTAAGGGTTTCACAAAGGATGGTCTTTGCGACCACCTTAGAGAGTTGCAGGAGGAGGATGGATGCCATTGTCCCGAGGACTGTACCACGGGTGACTATGATGGGAAGGGCAAGTGTGTTTAAGATCAGGGCGTTTGGCCTGTTCTTGAGCCTACCAATTGCCAATGCTCTAGCTTAATGTGTATTATCCTGTATACTAGCGTTGAAGCCTTTGAGGAATAGCCTTCCTGAAATTCCAGTACGATTTATTTGTCTCCCGATAGTGACCGTGGAGATAAGTTCCTTAGACCGTTAGAACTTTTTGAAGATTGTTCCTAGAAATGGAGCATTTCTGAAGCTTAATGCCTGATATGCCACACCTTTTTTTTCATCTTTTTTTTTTTTTTTTTTTTTCATAGAGTATGTTTATGTTCCGTAGTTGTAGTTGCGTGCGTTCTAAGAGTATTCGTTTTCTGCTGGGGCGTAAGGCCACCGACTTGTAAGGCTGTTAAAGACCGTAAGTCCTCATATTGGTATTTCGGATAGCACCTTAATAGCGCCCCTTGCGACAGGGTTGGACTTACGTATACCGTTGTGTTTCGGATAAAACGATACTAAGGCGGAAAAATCAGGCAAGAGAAAATAGAGACAAGGATAAATCGGACAGAAGTGACAATATTATGTATATATCCTTCGCTGTGTATAGTAACTGCTCTGCTATAGATAACTATACAGGAACCATATTGATACTCTACATTAATATTCATCATATTCGAAACAACAGTCGAGCTCGCAGCTTATATCCTTTATCTACTCGTCAATCACTTGACACAGATGACCTGAATCTACCAGCTATGTCCTTGCCGAAATGTAAAATTCTTCAACGACTTTGGCTAACATGTTCTCTGCTAAGAAACAGGCAGTAGTCAAAAACTTGCTCCTGAGCCTTGAACAGCTCTGTTAACTGCACCGCAATGGACACGAATGTTTTCGCAATATTCAGCCTTCTCATCCAAGCTATGCATGATCTGCCGCGGAAGCAAAAGCCGAAGTATGGCATTGCAACTAATGATGATAGGGCGCACCAAAAAAAGAGAAAAATCCAAGAAGACACGATATGCTTACTAGCCCACGTGTGCTACGAAGTTACTAGCTGTAGAGCATCACGTACACTCGGCGCATCAATGACCTGGACGCTAGCAGTCGCGCGATACGGATATCAATCGCTGCGGCCAACTTGCTTGCTCAGGCCTTTCAAAGCTGCTACTACCCGGATTGTAATTAGCGATACCCGCATAAAGACCAAGAGACCATTTTTAATTGGTGGTGTTAATAGTTACAGGTCACTAAATATATGTTATTTAGAGAGATGAGGCATCCGGAACGAAAGCGGGAATTATCTGCACTAGTTAAACAGCAACATTTACTTTTGTTTTCTCAGTAGCTTGTGGTCATTCATGTATTGAAGAGATGAGAGAAGCTGTGAAGCCCACCTTCGGGTGGTGAGATCTTAGCTCTAAGGCATCCGGATAGCTGTTAATAGTTCCTCCGCCTGTTGTATATGTAATCCGTACCGCACCTTACCAGGGCAACTTCAAGTAGTTAGTGGTTGCTTGGTACTGATTAATCTCAGATTTGCTGACTATCACGCTTCTAAGTAGACTATTAAAGAACCCTTATTTCTTAAGACCCAATCCGTTCAGACATAGGGAAATCATAATGGTAAGAATAGCGATGCCACAGATGTAGACTTTAACAAGTTAGTATTTTCTCATTGAGTCAGGGTTATCATCCTCACCATGGCCACCTCGGTATACTTCCTGCAAGGATTGCACTACAATCTCTTGGGTATCCGGCTTAAGTGTCCCCAGTTCCTCAAGACTTTTGAATATCTTGGACAATACCTGTGCGCTTATGAGCTTAACTATAGTACTAAGATGAGAGTTGTGTTAGGTTTATCGTTCTAACCTCTTTAGCTAGCCCAGGGTCCTTGATATTAGAGAGAATGGTAGAGGTTAAGGATCGAGATAACATAGTTGCTGAGGCTTTGGTACCGAAAGTGCCTGATATCGAGACGGCGACACTGTTCATTCCAATAAGTAGAGCATTTTCTGGCCAGGCAAAAGACGATATCAGTACATATAAATGACGCTGCCGTTTCCGCCCAGATTAGCTTACTTTTCTTGTCCGATTTAGAGACAAGCAACACAACTAGGCTCTCGAATGAAGTAGCGAGAGATATGCCCAGGCAAAATAGCAGTGGCTCATGCCATCGAAGACCAACGTCTTTGGTGTTTGTTAGCTGCTGAGTTCTAGCAAGACCAAGCAGCAAATGCAACTCACCAACATATACAGAAGCAAGCAGTGCGTAACAAAGAGCTGCGCATGCTGAACTTGAAATAATAGCTGCTCTAGCATTTCCCGTTGCTCGGACGTAGAGCCCACTCACTAGGAACCCACCGCCTAGTCCTACATACAACGGAACAAGGCCGAAGTATGTGGTATCTTTGTCGCTGTATTGAAGAACCTGAAGGTAGAATGACAACTGGTAGAGGCTCTATAAGTCGGTGTTAGCAGCACGAAGGCTCTATCTAAGAAGAAAAGGTTAACGAGTAAATGTACCATTGTATATGCAAGCATTGTGATACTGTTGCATGCAACGACAAGTTGGACGTCAGGACTCTTCAAAAGACTTAGCGGTATAAGCATATTTTCAGAGCGGCGAGATTCGAAAAGGAAAAAGAACACCGCTGTCAATAGGGATAAAGCACCGAATGCGACTATAGTCGGCCATCTGCTACTTTGTGCTCCCAGTTCAAGAGCGAGTATCATCGAAGAAACAGCTAGAATTAGAGACGCCGCGCCGATGAAGTCGAATTTTGTCAGTCTTTTATGCCATGAGCTTGAAGAAGCATGTTCGCTGTCGGCTTCTAGCATTGGAAGCGCCATGCTAGGTATGGCGAATGATAATCCAAATATGAGTAGAAGACTAAGCAGCCCGTTGATAGAGTACATACTGAGTGCGTCTAGTTAGCGAAATCCAACTCTTTATAGATTGACTACTCACAGTCGCCAACCGTAGGGCTTCGCCACGTGTGTACCTAGCAGTCCGCCTACCACTAGCCCGACGGTTTCGCAGATGCTATGGCAGCTTTGTAGAATGGCAAAAGTCCGAACCGATACCATACTGGATAGTGTGAACGTGACCAGTACAGCAATTCCGGAAACGCCAATCGACGTGATGAGTCGTCCGATTATAACTTGCGCGAACCCGGTCGAAATTCCACTACGAAGCATGGGTTAGTCCGATTCAGAGCACGTTAGGGCATTCGTAGGAATATCACCATAGTATCGCCCCGAAAGCAAAAAGTCCGTAGGCGAGGAGAGTCATTCGTTTAAGGCCGTACAGGTTGGATAAGCTTCCGAACTAAAGTTGAAGAAGTCAGCCGATGAAGCCGCCAGTGGCGAAGAGGGTAATACTATAGGTTGGACCACAGAGTGGACTATCTCATGGGCAATAAGAAGCCATGATGCGTTCTTGTTCTGGAAGAACTCGGAACCTTCTTACAAGTTAGCCTCTTCCCTCCGGACATCTTATAAACGCCTGTAATACTTGCCAACATAGGTATAGGTAGCGATATTGTATGCTACATCCACACTAGCTAGTGTTGCACTGTGAACCCATCGTCAATGCAAGAAGATTTTACTGACAGAAACTGAAGAACAAGTACTCACCCGAAGAACAGTATGGCTACAGCAACGAAGATAGCGCGACTCCTTGGGTCCGCTCGATCTGCAAAAGACGCTTGGGATGCTCCAGATGCTGCCAGCAAGGGCGAGCTGCTTGCATCAGCCATGTTGAACTAGACCTCTGGTCCTGGTTGAATACTATAAGGCATAAGCTCCGTTGAACTGAATAAAGCTGGGCGAATCGAGGAATGGCGTCACCAAGTAGCAGAGTGATTTTGACGTGAAAGGTATGCGCAGGAAAATGAGATAACGTTGCAAAGAAGAAAAGTGCACACTGGACTGAGACAAATTTCACAAACACGCTGCACGTGATGCGGTACTACATTCGAGTGGCGTTGATTGGTGCCCATCATAGAACACTTACCCTCGAACAGTCAGCCACAGTATTATGACCTTTTCATCCATGGAAATGGAAGATCTTGGGCAATATCATGGCCTTGCTTCAGGGATTTACTATATCCCTACGCACCCAGCTGTGAGTATGCGCTTATTTAGCATTTGACTATACTCCAAACTGATAGGAACTCTTTTAGTTCAGCTCGAATACTACATTCGGACTCACAGATTTCTCAAGCGATGTAGAGCCTGTTACTTTCATATCCCTGCTTTCCCTGAATTGGAATTGCTTTGAAAAATCTATACGTAACCAGCTCGACCAATTCCGCCTGGACGATGATGTTTTCTCAGACGATTTCCTGGACAGGATATGGGTTCAAAGTCCAGGCATCCCTACCGCCAACACTATGGATAAGCAGCTGGACTATATTATTTATAAGGATAAAACAATACCGCTGTCATTCCTAGATCCTAAAAGTGATAATACCCCCCCTTCTGGACCATATTTCAAGGTGAACACCGAATTTTATGAAGCATGGAAATTCTTTGAGGATACTCAAGATGCCTTTGTTATGGCACTAGTATCGAGCAATAAAATGACGAAAAGGTATTGTTAGCCTAATAACCAACCCTATTGGAGGTATTATATTTCTCTATAAGCAAATCTTGGAACTAATAAAGTCTTGAAGCTATCGGGAGTTACAATTCCCGTCAACTGGAACTCATAAACGCGTCGCCGTTCCTTCACGCTGCTATACACTCTCTCGCCCCAAGCTACTAAGTGGATTAAGGTTTGCTGTTAAAGATACTCTCGATGTTACGGGATGTCGTACAACTGCAGGATCTAATGATTTTGGAAATCTGCACGGGCAACGGCTTAAAACTGCAAAAGTTATTACAGAGCTGGTGGAATTAGGCGCAGTGTTAGTCGGGAAGACGAAGACTGCTCAATTCGGCGACGGAGACACCCTTACTGCCGATTGGGTTGAGACATCGTGTCCATGGAATCCCCGCGCAGATGGATTCTTAATACCGTCCGGAAGCAGCGCAGGAAGCGCCGCCGCTATTGCTGCATACAAGTGGCTTGACTTTACAATTGGGACAGATAGTGAGTAATATCTGAAGACCCTGAACATCCTGAGAAATAGTAGTTGACGAAAGTGGGCGCTAGCTCTCGGAAGCATCCGAGGACCCGCATCATGGCAAGGGATTTTTGGAATCCGGCCCACATGGGATATTATTAGCACTGATGGCGTGGTTCCCGTATCCAAGTAAGAACCATTGAACCCCTCAACCTAATATTCATCTTATAAATATTTATAATTAGATATATGGACTGTGTCGGGTTTTTGAGTCGTAGCTTAGATATTTGTTTCAAGCTATGTACATACTATCTCCCGCCCCTCAGGAAGCAACCGAATTTGAAGTTTAAGGTAAGTTCTCAAAGTCCCTAATAGCATTTTGCTCAAGACTTTACTCTAGCTTATAATTAAAGTTGCTTTACCTAAATGAGCACTGGGATACAGAGTTCAGGGATATAAAAGCTTGCCAGGAACAGTTCATCGCAGCCATAGAACAAGTCACTCAAACCTCCCGAACCAGTGCTTCTGTTCAAGAGATGTGGCGTTCTCACGATTCAGGACAGCAACACGTTGATTTTTATGCCTTTTCAAATACCGTACGTTGCTCTTCTCCTCTCTTATTTGTATAGAAAGGAGCTAGACTAAAGTAAGACGATATGCTAAGCTCCTGTAGGTTGCTCGAGATATCAAACTAGGTTCTCAACACCAGTTCCTTCAGGAATATATTTCGGATTTCCGCTCAAAGAACGGCAGGTACCCGTATTTAAATCCGGTTATAAGAGCTATCCGGTGAGATATGATAAAATTTCGTGAGAAAAGAATAAGGGAGCACGATCACTAATAAGACTGATTAACAGTCAGATGGCTAGCGAGATTTCGAGGGACTTATGGAAAACTCAAGAAGCAGAGGAAAAGCGGAAGGCTTTGTCTAATTGGGTGCAAGCTAGGGTGTTCAATTCGGGAGAAGACAGCGAGATAGTCTTAGGTATTGCACCTATGTCAGATGGCAGACTAACATACCGTGACGAGTACCACAGGTTAGTTCAATAAGTTTTCATTATTGTAATCTTTTGCGAAGGAAGCAATTATTTCCTCAAGCCTATAACTAATGCAGGATCCAGCGAGCCTATTGGGATCAGTCAGGAAGGGTGGCATCCAAAGTTGTTGTCATCACTCGGGGGAATTCCGGAGATAATAGTCCCTAGTAAGCATAAAACCCTGTTTATAAGAATTTATTAGAAAATTAATATAATGTCAACAGTTGGGGAACACAAATTTACGTCTTGTATCACTGGAACAGAAGTATATCTACCGGTAACAGCCTCTGTTTTAATTCCTAAGAGTGAGTTATTCTGTGCCCTTTAAAATATACAGTGATAGAGCTTAATTATACTGACATCAGACTGGTTTTATAATATTTGTAGAACAGGAAACAATTGCCTTAACAGTTATAAAAGAAGCCTTGGAGATAATAGGTCTACCTCAGTTAATTAAAACAGGCCGGCGCTGCTACGAGAATATATAAAAAAGAATAAAGAAATAGTTTTCATTAGGGATAAGGATATTTCTATTACTTTCATCGATCTGTGTATGGTACAAGGGAATCAAAAAATGACTCTGAATATAAAGCATCAGGACAAGCCACTTTCATCGCCTTTACAAGTGTCAATGCTTCCACGGAAGCATCCTTTGCACCCTGTGTCTCTCTAAGCACTTCTAGAACTGTCGATAACTTAAACCACGTTCGAGCTAAGCCGCTATTAGCAGAAAATGACTCGCTGTACATGGTCACAGTTTCCTTCAAGAGTTCCCTAGACTTATTAGCTTACTTATCAGGAACGCAATGAGTAGACCTTACTTCGCGCTAAGTGCATCACCTTGCTTAAGTAACAGACATGCTACTTTATAGCATGATCCAGCGGTTTGATAGTGGCTTCCCAGAATATTTCTTCTAAGGTACAATGCATGGAGGTGCAGCTTTAGTGCGCTTTCATGGCCTTGCTTCATCCGGACATCCGCTAGATTGTAAATCGCCCTAGACACATACTCAGCTAAGATGAATCTGTGGTAAGATTTCTTTATACTCACTGGGCAGTGTTTTTCGAATTTAGGCCAAATGATTCTTGAGCCAGGCTCACAGCTTGCTCACCCACCTCAGCCGCGTTGCTTAAGCGATCCATAACCCATAAAATTCGGCACAGATTCGCCATATTAATAGGCAGTGTGTTCTCTTTGTAAACCTTGAATTCAGCATCGTCGAGCCCTTCGCGGATTTTTATCACCTTCTTGCTCAACTCCACTGCTGTCTCGTAGTTTCCCAAAGCCGTCTCTGCGAGAGAAAGATTGTTGCTGATGTTCGCCATGACTGGCTCACCTGGGGCGTGATAAATCTCACGAATGGCTTTGACCCTAAGAAAATAGTCCTTGCACTCTTGATGGTTCCCGATCTCGAGATGTACGTTCCCTAAGGTGTTGTAAAGCTCACCCATCATCATAGACTTGCTATGTCCGAGCTCTTCTAGGATCCGTCTCCCCACGTCAACGATGGGCAAAAGCAACTCGAACATTCCTCGCTCTTGCATGAACCTAAAATGTAGTGTTAAATTACCGATCGATGAAAGGAAAAAACACTGTAGGCTGTTAAGGTTCTTGAACAAGAGCATACACTACTACTTACCAGGTCGCGTTGTGTAAAAGCTCTAAAAGAAGCATAGCAGAAGTATCCTGAGAGCCCAAGGAGGAGTTACTCAAAGACCCAGTTGACAAAAAATATTCGGAGTGCCATATGACGGCTTGAACCTGTGGCAATAAGGTTTCACACTTATTCCAGAACTTATCCATCGCCATGCCTAAAACTTGACGCGGATATACGATGCTGAGTACGTGAACTGCAAACCAGAATGCCTCTAAGCGCTCGCTTGCAGACATGCGGTCGCGCACTGATCCTTGAACCAGACGGTGGATGGATAATGACTTTCGCGTAGCGTCTCTTTGAATCAAGTCATAAGTTCTGAGTTGACCTAGGGCCTCTAAGTACCTTCAAATCCGAGTCAATGATAAGACAGCATAGACTTAACAATGCAAAGGACACGAACCGTACTTTCGAATCGAGGACATCAAGTCCCGACTTCCTCTCACGTGTGTCCGAGCCAGATATAAGATATTCTGGGATATTGTCCGGGTCAAAAAATGCTAATACCCTGAGCAAAGACACAGCGTTTGAACCCAACCTAGCCATGGTCATGGTCCAGACTGTGCTGAGAGTCAAATCATAATTGCAGTCAGTGGCTTCCAAGCTGAAGATTATCTCGTTCCCATTCAGGCTTTCCTCTCGGTATAGTTCCAGAAACTCCTGCATGGTGTAGTTGACCGTTGAGATGTATCCAGAAACCTGTGCGAGAGCCAAAGGCATACCACCTAAAGTGGCAGACAGTTGAATAGCCATATCACCATGAAGGCCTTGTGGACTGTGATTCGTCAAAGTCCGAAGCACCAGATCGCGACCTTCGTCATTCGTAAGAGGAGGTACATGCAGGGACTTCAAGGCTGGAGTAAAACTAGCCTGAGTATTTTTTGCGGTGACGAGTATCGAGCCTCGTTCACAAACAGGCCAAAAATTCTGGAGAATCTTTCCATCATCGACATTGTCAAACACCAAGAGCCAAGAGTAGTTAGAAGCTAATTTGGGAATTAGATCCGAGACGAAATTCAAGGAAAGGCAGTTGATTTACCTGGGGAAGAAAGCCATTGGACAACTGCCTCAATGACCTGTGTGATATTTCCCGCACCATCAGAATGGGGCATACAAAGTGCGCGTGCTAGTTTAAGGAGCCCGTTCTCAAGTTTTGCAACTGAGTCAGCTTGGGCCCAAAGAATAACGTCAAAACTGTCTTTGTTTTCCCAGGTGAACTCATTCGCTAGCTGGGTCTTGCCGATACCACCGAGCCCAACCACAGCCACAGATGCTTGCTCAGTCTCTTTCTTCAGTACAAGGTGATCCCTCAAGCACTGTAGCATAGAAGACCTGCCGGAGAACAGAGGATTTCGAGGAAACTCCATAATATGACAAGGAATTGTAACCTCTACCTCTTGCCGTACTGAGCTCTGGTTCGACAGTAACAGAGATTTGATCTCTTCATGACGACTCTTGTCACTGATAATGTTTGCAGCGAATGCTTCTAAATTTAGAGACTCGCAGCAATCACGAATTCCACTGAGTGATCTGCGGAAAACTTCATCCAGGGTTGACCAGCCTGCCTGGATCAGTGCGCCTGTTTGTTATTAGCAGGATTGCTGTTACGCAGGGATGGAAAACTTGAAAAGAGCTTCGTAACATACGAATTGGGTTCTTCCGCAGGAAAAGAATGCAGTCGATTTGGAAAGAGACGATGCACTTATACAGCCTTAACAATGCGGAGTCGATCCTTGTATGTTCAGGGAAAGACTCGAGGTACAGCTCAAACCTAGGCAACTGATGATTTATGTCCTCTAACATGGTACCAATACGTTCAATGATATCTTTGAACCGGGATGCTAGCTATAAGTCAAAGACAACCATGATTAGCTTCGAAATATAATAGCTTTCTCTGAGGGAGCAGGCGTTCTCAGGTTACTAACCTCAAGGACAATCTTCAAGCTGCCCCACACTAAGCACATCACCTCGCTAGTCTGTGCATAAGTGTCGATTGCTGAGTTAAGAACCCTCAGTCGATTGAAAAACGGGTCCAGCTTTTCCAGTATCTGCGGTATTGTCTGATCTTTGTACATGCGTTGTTCTTTCAAAATGTGCTTTGAAAAGGTCTCGAAGGTTGTAGCCCGAATTTGTGTCACGTCTTTTCTTGTAAGGCGTTTGCTTAGTTGAGCGAATGCTTCGGCCCATATCGTCTCGTTCCGAGTCATCGTCGCTGATGAGGGTGCCTTACTTTCCGGGCCAGTCGCAGGCAGTAGGGGTTGCATTGGTCCCCCCTTTCCTGCTGCTGGCTCTGGCAGTACTTTGTCCATGGTACCAGCGACGAAAGTAGCGTAGCTTCGACGTACAGGCAAAGTAATAATGCATTGAGTGTTACAGTGTGTTACCATTTTCATCGGAAGCGAAACTCCGCTATATAACATCCAGCAGGCTGAGCATCTCAGCACCTTTTTCATGATGACGTAGTTTACGTTTGCACAAAGGCGGCTCTGGTTTCTAATTGGAAATTTTCTCCCATGTTCTGAAGTAGCGAGTGAGTGAAGCAAAAGCAATTAGCCGTGAGCGGCTGAGCTCCCAACACGTCGCTAGCCCCGCAGGGAGGCGTAAAGTAGTGCAAATCAAACCTGTTTTCGTATTTGAGGCGTTCTACTTTCTTTTCGTTAATACGAGGAGTTTGTCAAATGAGAGATACCAGCTAATTAGTAGCAGATGGGCTAGGTCCTTAGGCACAAGGTACGTTGCATTGGGTCGTAAGGGTGACCTTAGCACACCATCATAGTCTTATCTGTTCCTTAGGTATGGGTGCGATAGGATTTGAATCCAACTCTGTGATTTCTATTTGAATAGCGCAATTCCCTTTTTTTTCCCCAATCTTTTGATCTATTAAAGTTCTCTATCTAAGATTTAAACCCGATTTCTAAGCATAGTCCAAGTTCCCTGAACCTCGATCTATTTTAACTTACTTAAGTAAGTTTACTTATACTATTTTTCTTATGATAACTCATAGGAGAACAGATCGACACTATTGCTTCTTAAGAAACAATGGAATCTTCAAAGGGGCAATCTGTCAACTCCTCAGGACAAGAGTCTGAAAAGACATGGGAGGCCCCAATTCAGGTGGTGAATGAGTCTGGAAAGGAGCAAACGTGGCGCAAATGGCTTCCCAAGGATAAAGTTCCAAGCAGCGATAAGCCATGGGTTGGATGGAAGCCTGACCCTCAGAATGAGTCTGCTAAGCCTTGGATTGACTGGGTTAAAACCGGAGGTATTGCCGGCACTGGCCCAAGCGGCAACGCCGGTGGATAAGATTCCAGGGAATGTAGATTTAAGACAGTCCGACTTAGTAGTAAGACGCTATTTTACCTATTTACTATCCTTAATCAATCACTTCTTCGACTTTCTATTTAGATAAATCAACATATGCTACATAACACAGGGATAACATATAGTCTAAGAATATTATCGGTAATTTATCGAGATAGTTCTTTTGTAAAATAAGCTATTAATAATATAAGTAGCAAATTAATCCGAATCATTCTAAAGAGTTCTAAACAACGTTAGGTACTGGTTTTAAAGAATACCATAGCCCTGAACTCAACGCTCTCTCTGGGTCGGACGGCTTCGGAAGAGGCTGGACCACGGATACCACAGTGAGGTACAACTAAACACATAACGATCAATGAATCGTAAGAATATAAGTCAGGGAGGGTTTAGCATACATCTTGTCTGAGAAAGGGTGGATGAATCGTAGTTCTTGAAGAGAATAATCTCGTTTGGCATTTGACTGCTCAGATAGAACCATGAGTGCTTAGGGCTAGCACGTAAGCTATAGATCTCGCCAAAGTAATGTGGATAAATAAGGTCTGTGTGTACGAGATCCTCTTTTGAAACGGTATTTGGATCGCAAATTCCCAGAGGCCAATCCTCTAGGGGCCCAAACAAAGGCTGCCAAATGCTTTCATTGACTTATTAGTATGGGCGTAATACTTAGTCTGATGAAAATATTCGAATTGGTAGATAATAGCTCGCAAAAATAATGAGAGAATAGGGTTTAAGTTAGGAAATAGAAAACAAACTTTATGATTTGGAAGCGATTCTTTTCAAGTTTGTCTGCTTCTGCTTCTGACAAGTGAGTGCGCATCCGCGTAGGGCCGCTCCCGTGGCTATGATCTTAAAGTATGAATTTCAGCATTCACAGTCCTATTGCATTCAGGAACGAATTCATTACCTGTATGTGCAGCGAGCACTGGCTGTAATGCCCCTTCGCTGCCTCTAGATTCTCTCGACAGATTTGGATCGCGACGGCGCACCTGCATATGACGGATTACCACAGAACGCAGCAAGCATAGGAGGCATTCTAGGCTTGGAGTAGGCTCTCACTTACCGTGTGATCATAAACATATATCTTCTCAATCCGAGTCTCCCCAATACAGTCTCTCAGCCATCTGTCAAGCCTAGGATAATAAACGTCCTGGACCCAGTAAGGGTCGGAGAAATGATCATAGATAGCACTCATATCGCTGAGGTCAGTGCAATGAATACAAAACCCATGCGTTTCCAGGCCAAAGCTCCCTTCGGTCCCTCTGATATCTCTGACGCGGACTTTCTGGGGGACAGTTTCGAGATTCGTTTGCTTTGCATCTGGGTGTTCAAACGGAATATTGCTGTAGTATGGCTTCTCGTTGTCCCATTTCGGGTCTTCTTTGAGGTACCATACTTGGGTTTCAAAGCTCGGGAGGTCAACAGGTGAAGACATAGTGATCTTTAATTGGCTATGCAATCACTCAGTGTTTTGTTCTGTGAGACATCAATAGTGTTACTAAGAATCAATCATACTATACAAACTTTAACTAGCGTAGAGGATGTTAGCTCGCATAAATCACGAGGTTGTTTATTCCTTGTCAAAGCGAGATTGATCACTTATGAGACTTTTTTTGAGCATTATAAATATGAGGGTGTTATGGGTTGTTTGAGTTTTCCTTATTGAAGCTTGGGGGCAGAATTCGTCACACGTATCACCCGGGAATTAGATAGCACATACTACACACTAACGTTAGCTGATAAGAGACACAGGCATACGTGGGCTTCTCATGTGGCGTGCTTGCACATAGTAACGATCCTTTCCCATTGGTGCCCGCTTTCCGTGCGTAACCTTAAGGTACGCGTTCACCTGCCTTGTAACCCCGGTGTGTTTACGCCCGGTTATATAGCGATTCCTGACAAAATATCATATATCAACATCGTCACACTGTCTAGAGTCTATTCCCTGCTTTTATGACCCACAATTCATCGAAACACGGCTAACTTCCGCTTCAGCGGTCAGTGCGCCGCTTGACATTACTCCCTCCAACAACGGCGCGATGTTTACGCCGTGAAGGTCTGCTAACCAGCCTATATTACGCCATAGATGTTATGTTGAGTCCCGTGTATCTGGCATCCCACAAACTTCAGTCTCCACTATTAGTTGCTTCTTGATTCGAAAGTCCTGCTCTCGGGAACAAAAGTATACGACCGCGCCAAGTACTAATACGCATCGAACCTATTGTCAGTGAGAGTTGACCACCTCAGCCAGCAGTCAGCCCTATTGCTTGTGAGCGGTGGTGGGTTGCACTCTGGCGTTTGCTTAATGCTTATTTGTCGTATACAATTCCATTAACTCCGGATCTGTCGGCGATAAACACGATAAATCAATATGCGGATTCCCTTAGGAGAGTCTCCGTTGCCGGGCGATAATTCTCTAGCTACAGAGACGATGGCAGGAGCAGGCATGAGCAATAGGGTGAAGTGCCAGCAGGGCGTCCTCAATCTGAAAGAAGGACTGTACAAAACATGTGATGAGGCTACGGCTTGGTTCTCAAACCCTGAACACAAGGTATGATTAATTCAATCTGAGCATTGCGGACTTCAATTTTATTGACGATTGTAACAATCCGGGTAGAGACCTCATCTCAATAGCTTCCGCGGCCCTTGTCTAGTAGCCAAGGTCAAGTCCGGCTTCTCAGACGCTGGAATATGTCAGCTAGTATCGTCATTGCTATTCCAGGATGACGTTACATGCCAGTCGTTCTGCCGGTTCCTCGTCCTCGTCCATGTTCCAAAAATAGAACAAGACCACAAAGTCTACTTGCCTCTGAGCGAGTACCCGAATCTAAGAGATCTTGGCTTTGACACGATCGTTATGGTGCAGGATGATGATAAACTCCATCACGCAGAGGATCTCTGTTCAGGACCCTACGTATTCACAGACAACAGCTTCTACCAAGTTTACAAACTCTATCCAGACAGCCAGGCAGCCTTCTTCTCATCCATTACCTACGACACAAGGACCAGAACATTCAATGAAATCCGACCGACTACACACATAGCCGTACCTTCTCGACTTTACTCCGGTCCAAAAACCTCCGCGCGCCCACTAGCAGGTCTCCGTTTCGCCACCAAGGATCTTGTGAACATTGCAGGCCTTAAGACTAGTGTAGGTTCTAGGTCATACTATGAACTATCTTCGGAGTGCGACTCTTCTGCACAACTAATCATTCACCTAATGGGACTTGGCGCTGTGCTGCTTGGAAAGACCAAAAACACACAGTTTGCTAATGGCGAAGATCCGCAAGAATGGATTGACTTTGACTGTCCGTGGAATCCAAGAGGTATGTAGTGATCCGAAAAACTAAGTACGACTAACTCGCTTACGCAAGTGATCGTTGATAAACTCAGGAGATGGCTACCAAAACCCAGACACGAGCAGCACCGGAAGTGCTACTGCTGTATCATCGTATGAATGGATAGACTTTGCTATCGGATCCGACAGTGAGGCCCTCTCCTTTCCCTTGTCACAGAGGATCTTACCTTACCTCTGTTCCCTAATGGCGATGCTTCTATGACATGTTGCAAATAATTGCAGGTTGATTTTGCTAATTCGTTATCTATAGCATGCGGGAGTATTGCATGTCCAGCTGCGGCCCAAGGTCTTTTTGCCATTAGATTCTCAAGAGACGCAGTGTCACGCGAGGGAGTCTTTCAAATTAACCAGTAAGACTTGTTCAAACCAACATGCTGATGATGATCCTGACTCAAACAGACACCTTGACTCTGTGGGGCTTTTTACAAGAAGTGCGGATCAACTTTGTCTCATTGCAACCAGCTGGGTGAACGTGACAAAACATCAAGCGCAAGTCTGCCAAGATGCTCCCGTAAGTTTGTTATCCACGAGTAATCAAGCTGTCAATAACCCTCCATATCAAGTCTCCCCTGTCTATCGTGTACCCACGATCTTCATTCTCTCACCAAAACCAAGAGACCCTCGATACTCATGACCAATTCGTCAACACACTTGTTCATTTTACGCGAGCGGAAAAGAATGAGTTAGATATAGATAAGCAATGGAAGATGCTTGATCCTCTAGGATCTGGACTCTCGATATACGACGATTTAAAGAAGGTACTTTTGCCCCTGTCTTCTAACATTGTATGCAGCATCAGGATGTGCTAACCTTTGCCCGACTAGACGACAGCGCACCTCCACCTCGCAGGATTTGCAGACACCGTGGAGCCTTTCCGGAAGGCTTTCAGGAAAAGGATGCACAAGGAACCATACCTTGACCGAGTTAATACCGAAAAGCTGTAAGTTACATACTGCATAGTAGGAGGCATAACATCGGCTTTGGCACTAACCTTCCAGGCGGCTGGCTTCTCATGAACTCACGCCAGAATCGCGCCATGAAATGGTCGAAAACATGAAGCACTTTACTCAATTCGTTCAGAAGCAACTTGTTCCTCACACTCAGACAGACGCTAGATCGCTGGATACTATTATGGTGTGGGCCTTCAACCCCCAGGAGCCACAGTATCGCGACAACTACCCACCGTAAGCTTTCAAACCGTCATACAACTTACCTGCTGCTGATTGTTCTTTCAGATTGAGTGCCCACGTTAATTGGCGCTGGGACGTCGATTACACCGCACCTCTAGCAGGTCTACCACAGGTTATTGTCCCAAGTATGTAATTAGAATCAATGGATCGGAGCTGGATTGAAGGTTGACGTTGAACTAGTCGGACAATTTGAGTACCATTCGAGGATCACTGGCGAACTGGACTACCTTCCCATTTGCGCCTCGGTCGTTGCATCGGCAGGTAAGTCCGATAACCCTCTTAAATCACAGATAATTATGCCGGGCTAATACTTTCTTAAGGAAACGATCTGGCTTTACTTCGCTTCATTTCTGAATTCTTGAAGGTCTCTCAAGGATGGCCAAGTTCTGTAAAGACTGGGCGCTATATAGTATAGGAGAATCATTGATAATACTAGTTCAATTATATTTCGATTTATCAATTATTGCGTGAGTGACTTGTGATTAAATGCTTGATAGGTAAAATACTCATCTGAGGGGCTGGATGATTCCGCCTTTTCTTTTGAAAAAAAAAAAAAAAAATAAAAGTAAAAATAAAAAAATAAGATCTCCTGTCTTAAAGTACTCGTTCCTGTCGAATGTAGCTTTCATAGCGCCAGGGTCCGGATGGTAACCTTAGAACATACCAGGACACTTGACTAAAATCTCGTTCTCCATATCAGACCCTGCCATAGCCGCATCTACCATGCACGGATAGTTCCTCGTTTGGAGAGGCGCAAGATATTTCAGCATAGGGCTGCTAATTGGCTATTTCCTGAAGCGCTATCTTGGCAGCATAGGGTTGCCCGGTATAGTATCACAATGGCAATTGCCGGATGGCACAGCAGCCTGTCAGCATTCTATTGTGACCAAGTACCTATGCCGAGTCGTTCGGGCTTGTTAGAACTCAGGTTTCCCGACTAGCACACAAGTTAGAGACTGAGTTTTCGAACGATGTTTCGTTAGGATCTTACTATTAATAAATAAAAGGCTTCGCTCTATTATATGAACATGAGTATATAAAGCTGTAAAAGCCTGCTGCTCTAGCCGTTGCATTATCTCTCATCTTCATCCTCATCCACAGGCTCCAAAGATCATCTAAGCACAGCCTTCAGTTCTATTTGAAAATCCATACAGCCCGTACACCATGAAATACTCAATCATCTACACTGCCGCTATGGCATCCCTCGTCTCCTACGTGGCTGCAGACTTCCAGATCTACGTACGTAGCAACTTCATCCTCCTTTTAATCAACACGATCCATTTGCACGATGCCACTACCTTCTGGCTTCGATGCTAACTTCGATCATAGTACGAGACCCAAGTTACAGACCAGCCAGGCGAGGATGACCCCGGAACCTCAACTGGCATTATTATCGTCGACGGACAGCCCAGCTGCGACGATGTCAATGATGCCAAGTTCATTGAGCTTGTGGGCGATGCTTCAGATGCTACTTACGCCCGCTGCGAAGGCTGTGATGATGAGGCAGATATCAAGTCCTGGGACATCGAAGAGCTTGAGATCAATGCCGATGGTTGGAATCACATTACCCTCTACAGTAAGTATCTTATCACGCTATCCTACCTACTCAATGCCGATCTACAGGTACGCGAGGGAGAAGTCAAATAGAGGCTGACATTTTCTGCGTGCTCAATAGAGGACGGTGACTACATCCTCACACAATCTGACGGGAGCGACTCTCTGGGCGATTGTGACCGTGTTGATGAGGACGACGCCCGTGAGTACAATTGCGCGATCCCCTTCAGGAGTGGGAAGGGTACTCGGATCTTCAATTGCCACTCGGAGGAACTGGGCGCACACAAAGGTTAGGGTAGTTGCTCCGATTTTCGAAGCAACCCCGGACAACATCACCCTCAAAGAGTATACGCACTACTTCAGGTAGCTTATCACTTAACTTTTCGAAGACTTGGACTGCAGTTATTAGACAAGAATAGACTGTACATTAGGCATGCTTCTTGGTGGCGATATTTGACGTGTGCGAAGAAGACGTGAACAAAATGAATCGGGGCCAGGGATATCAGAAAGAGGAAAGCGTGTTTAAAACACTTGGCTCAGTAGTGTTCGAAGAGGAAGGCGATTGCGCTGACTTCAAAAAGAGTAAGTAGTATATCTCGCTGTCGGCGTTATTCCGCATTACCACGTCGCGCAGCGGTCATTTCTCTGGGCTCCCATGATAGAGTACAGATCTCAGGGGGGCAGCACTTGGGCTTGCTTCATCATGGAGCCTTCAGGGGCCGGACTTACCGGGGTTAGTTCTTCTCGTGCCAGTATACGTACATGCTTCCTAGAATGAGGAAGTCAAACCAGCATGTGGGCGCGCTGCGCTGCGTGCCACACAATGGCATCTGTCACTAGCATTCATTAGAAACGCCGAAGTTTAGCAAGTGTCTCAGTGCTTGCACGCAGCAACCCCAGACTGTAGTGAAAGAAATGTGTATTGGCCGTTTCTGATGGTGGCGTTTTGACAAGGATCCAACCTATGGAAGGATGACACCAGTAAGGTTCAACAAAGCGAGCACCGGGTGCCATCACATAGTTGGGAGAGCGCATCCTGGCTTGATGGAAGACATTAGCCTGCCCCTTTGCTACAGTCGAACCGGAACAAGACCGTGTGTAGCTCGCAGAGACAGGAAACATATTGGCTTGGTGCGCTGATTTCCGCGAGATAGCCCCGTTTACGTTTAAGGGGCGGCCTAGTGAAGTTGACACATCGAGTGAGAAACAACTAAGAGAGGAAATACTACAACACGAGAGCGCAATGGATCACAAAGAGCCTAGTCTTCATCCATTGACAATAATATCGCCAATGTATCATTATCGTACTCGTTGTCCCATCTCTTCGTTAAGTCGTTGAGAGCTACATGCACCCTATGTGTATAAACTCCAATGCCCATGCCAACCTACAAAGGAAACCAAAAAAAAGAAACACCGTAATATCATCTCGCTCGCAAGAAGTAGTTGAGGTTGTTCGTCCAGAGAGGACACTGTTACCGGTACAGTCCAGCCCCAACCCCGAGAACACAGCGGCTCTGCTCTGACGTGAAGGCGTCGTCCTTGATGCTCGTAGGATTCGACCCGCCCACAATAGTGGGCATATATCTAGTTGAGGTTGCTGTTGTATTCCCGGACGTCCTGCGTTGGGGATCTTGCATGAGGGCGTGAATGGATTCGCCGTCGCTGTTGAGGTAGCGGCTCATGCTGAAAGACTCTGATAGTTTATGTTGTGAAGGCCTTGATTTCGAAATTCGAGAGCTAGGGGGTACCAATGTTAGGGAGAGGACCTTTAGTCGATGCTGCTGGAGTGGCTTACCCCGAGCTCGCTGTTTGTTTTGTCTTTGTTGTTGAAGAAGACATCGTGAAGCTATCCGGAGCTCACAAGAAATTGTAATGGTGTCAAGTCCAAGGACTTGGACTCTTCGGCAGCTTGACTGCAAGGGCTTGACCGGGATATCAGCAAAGTGACGGCACTAAACTATTGTGGATCGTTGGGGTCGAAGCGAATAGAGGAAGAGGTTTTATGAAGAGAGTATTATATCAAGGATACTAA
>JAVHMY010558074.1:0-12199 GCA_034783095.1 Forpus spengeli
TCATCTGGTTGCATCGGCAGATCAGGCCGGCGCCGTTGCAGACCTCGGTTCCATATTTCCCTGCGGTGGAATGGTCCTTCGTAATCAACTAGATTGCCTACTGCTTCTTCTAAATTGTCTATACCCTCCATATAGTGAGACCACAGAATGGAATCGCCGAAACCTTCCCTGAACCCTTCTAGCGGATTTGGAGTCCTGGCATGGTTAATTCGGCGTATAAGTGGTGTGTTGGTGTTGTTGTACAAAGGAGGGTCGGAAAAGACCGAGGAACGGTAGCGGTATGCCGATGGCTTGTGGGTATACGCCAATCGCTTGTCATAGATCATATCAAAATCGAGTTGTTGTGGAACATTAGGCGCCTGGGGAGCCCCGTGAAGGTGGTAGGCTAGCCGTTGCATACAGATCACCACCAAAAGCAGCAAAATGGCAAAGAAAAGGAAGCCTGCTAGCAGGTTGCTCTGCGTTCTCCCCTCCCCTCCACTGGTAGTAATGTTGGATCGTTCTTTCCCGCCCTCGGGATTCAACTCGTCCTCTTCATGCTGATCTTTGACTCGACCTTTGATCTTCTCCTGGGGTTGTTGAATTTTTTCAGCTTGGTGGGCGAGGACCTTGGCCATCGATCGCGTCGTGACGGACATGGTGAATTGCCAGAATAAGGGGGTGAACTTGATGTGGGTTCAAGGTAGCTGATATGTATGAAATATGACTTGAAGAAATGGATTGTCTTCCTGCCTCCGCAGGGAAACTTTTGTTTATTTATATATCCTGTTGTCTCCTCTAATATGCTCAAAATAAACATAGAATTTAGCTCGCATGGCGATTCCCTTGTTCCCCTTTGACCAACCAGCTCAGAATCTGAGCTTAGTTCCCTTTCCCTTTGTCGACAGGATATGCTCTTGTTTCTTTTGTGCCTTCATTCTCGCCAACAGGCCATTCAAAAATAGATAAAAGTTTCGTAAAGCTAGATACACCCTGTCTAAGTCATTAGTATTACAGTAAGGGCCCGTTAGGTCCAGCTTGAACAACTAAACTAGTCGAGACGAATGATTAAAGGTACGAAATCATATCGCCGCTTCGCCTCTTGATCCGTCCGAACTCCAATTAGTATCTAGCATAAGAGTGCCTTACCTAGGTACATGTACGTATGGCAGGTACCCAAGATCTCACAAGCGACTGAGACGAAGCGGTTGTGGTGGGGCCACATCTCGCTCGCGCGATCAGACCCGGAAGACCTTTGACAAAGCCCAGATGTGACTCGTGGGGCTTGCTATTCACAGTAGCTCAAATTTCAACCCTTTGTCATCTCTGGATGTTATAAGATGCCAGCGTGTATTGATGGTCTCTAATAGCAATATGTACTCAATAATAAAGCCTCAAGGATCGTGGCTTTGAGTGTCCAAGGTATCGCAACCTGATAAGATAGATTATTAGCATAATACCAATAAGAAATACCTCTATCACCTCACAACACTCTAAGAGATACTATCTGGTGCAGGAGGATGCAAAATTCTCTTAGTATCAACTACCGTAGATCAACTCCTCACCAGTTCTAGAGTCGAGGAGACCGCCAAAGGGCAGCCTTGAACGAGTCAGCAGCGAAGATAGCCCAATGGAAATGTCACGAAACTTGAGCGTTGAGAACCCCAGTGTAAAAGTACGCATTCAATGAAATCCTGATCTGCCCTGTCGTTCCCCAATATCTACCCCCCCCTTTTCCCCTTCCCTTTTGAACCTGCTTAATCTCGACGCGCTAATGAGGCTCTGACATTGACATAGATAACTAATCCTCCTTCATCTCCATACGCCCAATCCTATTCCATAGCTTGTCCCACCGCGAGGTGAGAAAGCCCATACCCTCCTGCACAGCATCTATGTGCTTTTCCAACGCCTTACCTTGAGTTGCCGCCGCAAGCACCCAATGCCGCCGCTCCTCTCGGGATCCGAGAGCCCTGTGTAGGCAGCCTATGAACGAGGATCTCTGGGCCTCCAGTCGCATCTTGATGGCCTCGTTGGCCAATCCCACAACAGCCTCGGCCTTGTCTGCCGCCGAGCTGCTTCGGCTCGACGATGCCGATGTTGCAGTCGAGCGCTGCTGTGATGCGACAGGCAGCCGGCGTTGGAGCGGCAGCCGGCGCGTGAAGTTCTGGCACTTTGACGCATCCTTAAATGGGGACGCGAGTATTTGAGGATGTTCGCTCTCGCGGTCAGCTCTTTGGTGGTATTGCGGGAATGCCTGATCCTGAAGATGGGTACCAGTCCCATTGCCCGTACCACAGTTGTTGTAAAATGTGATATAAGAAGGGAAGGGCGTGGCAATCGGGGCTGCTCCGAGAGCTTGTGTATGATTAGGGGCAGGGAGATCCAAACCAGGGCCGGTTAAACTCTGTACAGATGCCAGGCTTGATGGGGTCGGCGACGTGGGCGCCGGCGATGTCGATGCGTCGTCTCCAGCAATCTCCCCCGGCCGCTCGGTCTTTCCGTCCCAGGACTCGCTCAGCCATCGGCTGGTGAAGCGTGCATAGACCCACCTAGGAGGGTTTTCCTTGCGGTATAACGCCTTATGTTTTCTGAATGGGCCTGTACTTCCGATGTAGTAGTTGATCGTTCTCTCGGCACGGTATTTGATCTGCCGAATGAAGGCACGTGGGAGATTGTCGGGTATGTCCAACATGTCCATCAGCGTGTCTAGGTGGTCTTGACAATCTGCTAGGGAAGTGATCTTGAACAGCCGGCAGAATCGCATGATGGTAACTCTGTCCTTGGCGGACCAGTGCGAGTTCTTGCTCCATGATGGAGCAGAGTGTCCGCGGAAGGTGATTGTCTGTTGTTCTAGAGTTAGTCTCAGACAAGAGGAGAGAAAGGGAATGAGGGTGATCTAATGCCATGTGAGGATACTCACGCCAATGCTACTATTTGACGATGAAGTAGAACTGCTGCCAGTGCGGCCGCTGTTGCTGCCACTGCTACTGCTGCTGTTGGTGCTCATGGTTGAAGTACGGTGCTGAGAAGAGCAAGAGAAATCTCAGTGCTCAGAAAGAAGGTACCGCTTTTTGCGACGATTCTATAGTGAGAATCCGGGTTTCGAAAATGGGAAAATGGCGAGGTAGCGATTTTTTTTTTTTGACAAGGTGATTGAAGGAGCTGCTGCGGCTCACATGGGATGAAGGGGAAAAGACGATCACGAGAAGATGTAAGCAATGTGAGCAAAATAAGCATCCACGACTTGAATCTGTTGGAATGTGGAAAGAAGCTTGGTTGATTGAAGAAATATTATCTGGGAGATACTCTGGCTAGTATTTATATTCGTAGCGGCCATATGGTCGACATCCCAAGGAACGAAGACTGTCCTGGTACAGTCCAGTGAATGTAGACATTGTAAGGGATGGTGCAGAAGAGGTGCAGGACTAAACACAGGAAAACACCGCAAATACAAGGAAACAGAGAAATGTCAAAGAGCCAAGAGAAATCAGAAAACTCCTAGAGCAGAGATAACTACGCAGGGAAACGAGATGAGGGATAGCGCAGAAGGGGCGCAGGATAATGCAGAGGGAAACAGAAAAGAGAGGGAAACGCAATGTGAAGGAGTCAAGAGAGATCAGATAGATCAGAGAGATTCTCTGATCTCTAGAATAGGTAGTACTATAGAGGGAATACACAGGGAAGTTATCAGAACAGAGGAAGTCGAGGAACAAGCAAAGAGAAGCATGTCAGAAGCGAAACTAGTGAGATTACGCGAAGACAGAGAAAAGAGTAAAGACAGGAGGTGCAAACTTCGAAGACGTAAATGCTTGCCTTCGTGATGTTGACATTATGCTTGTTCATGGAAATTGTCAGCGTATAGATATCAAACAGAGGGGTCGGGACAGCATTGCGTATGTACGCATAACGCTGTACGTTTGCAGCGACGATACCTTCCCGTCCGTGGAGGCAAGTCGCCGCTACGTGGATCAAGATTCAGATGAATGGGATTCTGAAGGGAAGCAATCTGGGAATTGCTTGTCAAAGAAAGGAAGTTAGTTTCCTTACAAGCCGATGCTTCGTGATACTCTTGGACGCTATCGAACTATGTATAGCACACTCCAAGCATCATCCATGGGAACGCCTCGCGATAGATAGGGGTGGCATCACAATCATGGGAGGCTGGCACGGAGACGGAATTTTTTTCGGTGTACTCTGAAATAGATGCAAGTGTCTGGTGAACCTTAGAGTACTTCAACGACGTAGACCTACAGCCCTAGAGAAAAGATACCTCTCCCAGCAGCTCTCAATTAAAAGATGTGATCATCGTCATTTGCCTCGTGATTCACTCCCTTCTGAGTGTTCTCGATCCCCGCGTCAAGAGCCATCTGATACAGGATCTGCTCATACCTTCGTAGCTCATCAAGGTGGAATTCTGCAGCCTTCGATTGTTCCTCCATCCGCTCCCTCGCAGTGTTGAAATCTTGACGTCTTTCCGCCGGGATGCTTGCACTGATTTTTTCAACGTCCTTATCATAGTCTGTCGTTCCCTCTGTCGTTCCCTGCGTGAAGGCCCTGAGGCGAGAAGCTGAATCGAACAAACATACGTCAGCAATTCCCTTGCTCTATAGAAAATCTTGCTTACCTTCGGTCGCGTAAAGAAACTCGGATCTGAAGACTGTATCAGTCGCTATCGCTTTCCGGACAAAGGACAACGCTTCATCACTCCTTGAAAAGGTGCGCGCCATTTCCACTTGATTAGCACGTGTCATGACTGTGCTGTCCATGGGATCTCCAGCGACGACTTTCGTAGCTTGTTGGAGAGCAAGCTGCTCAAACGCTGTGAGCTCGGTCCAGGCAGTAGCTCTGTCCATCTTGTCTGTTTTAAGATTGTCCCAAAGAGACTTGGCGTACTGCAGAAACTTAGTCTTGATCTCGGGAGTACTCTCTGTGCGAGACATTTTGTCAAGCAGGTATCCTGTCCGTAGAGAAACTTGGTTAGAAGATGAATGAAGATAGTTGATAGAAATTAGGTAGAAGATTGAACTATGGAAAGAAAATTTGAAAAGAGGAGTGGAAAAAAGGTTCACCGTGTCTTGTGACCTATTCCCATTGGTCCTTCTTCCCTGGTTCTGCCTTGTGCTACTTATGCTACTAGATGCTACAAGCCGTGTATTATACTCATCTTGGACGCAAGAACCCGGATCTTTCGGGAGATACCTCCGCACGTTGTCGAGATGCAGCTTAGGCCTGTAAGAAAGCGACGCTAATCAATCCAGAGGCCCGCGGTGGAGGGGGCGGTGAGAAATATAAATCTTCTGTATTCTCCGAAAGTTGTACGAGCAGATGAAGGGAAATCTACCATCGCATTCAACACAAAATAATCTCTCAACTCCACCAGCGGGACACCCAGCGCATAGAATCTAAGAGAGAAAAGGAGAGAGAGACAAAGCTTGTATCGTCCTAGTAAGTCTGTTTCCATGAAGTCTTTTAGTCCTTTGCACTAATGAGACATGGTCTAAGATCCAAATGGATTCTTCCCGTACAAACGAGACCAGTCCCGATCTGTATTCCCAGAGCATCAACAGAAAACTGGACGATTCTCAAAGGGGACGTATTGCACGGAGCTATCACCATCACATGATGCGAATGTTTTTCTATCCTCCCAACCTGATCGAGCGGGTCGAGATTGAGCGCATAGCTCATGAAGACAACCGTGTCTTTGATACGGAGGTTGTACGACGCTTTGCCGAGCACTGCAACCTGCTTGGAACGCAGATTCTAATGCCTTATGTGCTCAGCGAATTCCGTAATCTTGATTGGGATGACATCGTTAAACGATATTCTGACTGCACGGGTGGTGCTTGATGAAACACAACGGTCAGGAAGCAAGAGATGGGTGTGGATGAAGGCCCCCCGAGGTTGTTTTTGTTTTCCTTTTCTTTTCAGACACGACTAGACAAATGAATCTAGCCCCTGTGGTCAATTACCTACAAAGAAAACTCTGCTTGGTGCGATGGACCTATCCGTGATCTCGTGTTGTCTCATCGCAGTAAACTGATGTCAGGATTTTACGCCTTCACGTTGTGTTGTTAGACGTGGTAGCACAAAAGCACTGATTGGCGGAAGACACGTCACTGGAAGGAAAGCTACATATTCAAGTGCATCTGCGGTTTCGTATCCATGGGTACCGACAAGTAGTGTGCCAAATGCGTTTGGCTCATTCGCCAGGTTGGTCATGGGATTGTCACCAAGGAAGATGCTTTACAGCAGGATTGTTACGGATGTTAAGAATCTCAACATTTGTGATAATATCATCTCGTCTCGGACACTGGGGTTTGTGAAAAAAAAAACCCATCTTACAAGCGGATTATGAGCGTCTTTTGTTTGAGTGAAAGGACCAATCGAGGAGATTCTGATTGTATTGATTGTAGATAGAGAAAGTTCCATAACATTCACTCTCCCGGCTCTCTCGAGTACAAAAGAAGAAGAATCAATTTTGAGCATCTATCATGTAGAGTCTGAATGCTTCTTGGTGATCTGCTCTTGCTCCCAACTTTGATACTACCAGCCCGTCCTTCGCTGCTTTACTTCCACACCAACTCAGCCTGCCCTCAATCTCTCTACACACTTCATGAGTGGGGGAAATCAACCGGTTGATTTCAAGTCATTGACAGAGTGGCGGTGTTCGCAATGTTCGATCTTGCAACAGTCCGACTGCAGCGGACCAGTTGTGGGAAAGAACTGAACGTGCTCTACCTTCTACTGTCATGGCACTTCAGGTTGAGGGGCAATGTAGAGGAATCCGGCTGTTATAGGCCAAAGGAAGCAACCGAGCGGTGCCCTTTCTCCTTGAACACAAAAAAAAAAAGAGAGGTGATCATCATCGAGCTTGCGCCGCCTGACGAGGCATTTGCGCCAAAACAACTCTACATTACTGTCTTTCTCGCGCCATTGCAAAGAGAAGCAGTGAACAACAAAACATGCGATCCATGCGTTCTCCCAATTCCACGGATGCATACAATGCCACAACAATGGGCAACCATCACAGAATACGATTCTTCAAAACCACCACCACAAAGAAACAACCTTCGATATAGAAGTCCCCAGCCCGCACCAAAAACGTACCGGGAGAAAGGGAAAGCAGGAACCAAAAAAAAAAAAAAAAACCTACTACAACTACTACTACCACCACAATCACTGCCATCAACACCACTGTATCGTTGTCTCAGATCACGGGATAACTTCTGAGAGATCCAATTTCTCGCCGAACAAGGAACAAAAACCCATAAAGGGGAAAAAAAGAAACTAATCATCATTATCATCACTACTACTGTCAAAACCACCATTGCCGCAACTACTACTATCACTACGATTACTACTACCACTACTATCACCACCACACTACCACCACCACTCTTCAGCAATCTCTCGAACAAGCCACCATCTATTAACACGCATATTCATATACCAAAAAAAAAAAAAAAAAAAAAAATTCTTCACAAATCAATTCATATAACAAAAACACACAACTTTTCAACAAACTCTCCAACATGCCACAGCCCTCTAGAAGTCCATGCCTGTTGGAAGGGGAAGGCAAAAACACTCGGCATCGTGCAACTTCTCGCGCACAGCAAGCACACTGTTTAGATATCTGACTGTTCAAGCAGGGGGGGACGCCTCCATATGCAACGAACTTTTCGCAACCACTACCACCACCAAATGATCCTCAGGTGTGGCTTCAACGGGCGGCGTGGGCTCGGCGGGCGCTGGCTAAAACGAGTAGTGGCTAAGCGAGTAGTGGCTAAGCGAGTAGTGGCTAGACAGGTGGTGGCTGAACGAAGTGGTGGCTGGATGGGTGGTTGCTGAATAGGTCGTTCTTGGAAGATTGTGGCTCAACAGGTCATAGATTAGAAACGAGGCAGAAGCAAAGAAAAGAAAAGAAATGACAAATATCTAGACAGAACACTCTCAGTAAGCTGTGACGGGTAGCTGCATTCTCCGTACAATAATTCAGGAAGCCTGTCAAGACCTTAAAGCTCGGGCCTGAAGAAAAGATGACTTCAAGACTATACTATAACCCAGCTTCTGAGCCAATTCTACCGATAGACACAAGACCAACCAAAGTCCCCAACATCCCCTCTAGTCTTCCCATATTCCATGGGCCCAATATCGCGCGTGCTGTTGTTTCCAAGCCAGCATAAAGACTCCTCGAGTTCTCGAAATTGCGTCGAAGCCCATCCCGACTCCCATCTCGATAGAAACCATACCAAGGTGAAATCATCGCGTCGAGTCATAAAACGCCATGCCCATCTCCACCCCCAGTCTAACCAGCTCTCACTCCAAGCGTGTTGACGATTGCTTGCATTAGTCTGCCATCTTTCGAGACCGGACTCCAGGAAAGCAAGCTGACCAATCGATGCCGTGAGAACTAGTACATCCTCTTCGAACAGATCAACCACGCGTACAAGATCTGCATGAGCTAAGTTAGCCCATTTAAATTGCTTTCGATCGCTGTATGGCTCCCGTTTAACCGCGTCCGCTATCTCATGCATAACGTCTCTTTGCCGACTCCATTCTCCTTGTGCCATGTAAGATTTTAGAGAGCGTAGTTCGTCTAATTCCTCCTTGATGCTGGCATGGAGGCTTGGTACTATTGCTATCAGCTTCTCCAGCTGGACTTGTCGATCTGGCACAATTGAAAACCCTAACTTGCTCGGTAACGGCGGCTTCCAAGCATTTGCCAGGACAGAGTCGACCGCTTGGACAGCAATTATGTAATCTAGTCCAGGCATTCGCTTCAACCGATTGCTAAAGATCTTACTCATTGCTCTGCTACTACTTGAGACAATGGAAATAGAAGCACGGAGATCTTGATGTGCAGCCCATATAAGAGCAGGGTCGCTCTCCCGCAAAGCCTCCAGGTAACTAAGCGCTTGAGGAAGGAGGCTATTCCCTTTTTGAGCACGATCCAAGTTGGTGTAAATGGATTTTGAAGAGAGGACCTGCCTCTGAGCCGATAAGTCGTTCGCAGCTATGTCCACCTGGCGCCCTAGGCTGATTGAACAATGGAGGAAAAAACAGGTGAATAGCACGAGGAATGCGAGAATAACCACGGTCCATTTCACCAAACGACAAGCGTAGATAAAGACACGCACGATGATTGCCCACAAATACCGAGCACAGGAGAGAAGATATCCCGCCCATATGCGATGATAGGGAGGCCTGACTTCATCCCTGCCGTTGGAATCGTCGCGAGCGTTATCGTTGCCCTCGTTGGCATGGTTTCCACCGGGGACAGCACCTCCGTTCGCATTCCGTCTTTGATCCCTTGGCGGAGATGCTTGACGTCGGTCCCGTGGCATCCTTGGGCCGTTTTGCTCAGGTGGGAATGGAGCACCAGCGAACCAACCTCTTCTTGGGGGTCTTTGTGGTTCCATTTTGACTTTTGAACGGAACAAGATGATAATTGCTGGGGAAGATTCAAGCTAAGAAGGGATATAGCTGACAGTGGAAAGAGATCCGCTAGAGTGCTTTAGAGTTAGGTCGCAAGAAAGAAGATATCGAGAAAATACAATATTGTGGGAAGCACTGAGCTTATATAGACGCGCTCCTTGTATATGTCTATCTAATGGCCACGCAGTGGATACATCTCCTTGGTCAATACAGTGAGCGTGGCACTACAGCCTCTCATCACGAGGTGTTCTGAGAATAACGTTTCCCCTGCTAGGAACCCTTCCTAGAGCATGTTTAGTCTTTGCCCGGCTACTGAGGCTTTGAGTCATAGAATCGTGTTCTCCGGAGGACTGCGCGCTCAGTTGGCGTCGTGGGGTCCTGTGAAGTAACGTGTAAGATCCAGCAGCCCTCCTCTAGTGTTGACTTACTAGATACACCGCAATGATCTAGAACACAGAGTATCGCACTATGGCTTTTCATCACGCAGTATTCTGAGCAAAATGCTCCCCCTTGCCAAGATCCATTACTAGAGATGTTTAGTCTTTGCCCGGTTTGTGTCATGAAGTGATCTTCGCCGGAGAGCCGCGCGCTGAGCTGGCGGTGTGGCGCCCTACGAAGTGACGAGTAACATTCAGCAGCCCTTTTCAGATGATCGATTGTGAGTCTGATCGCACGGCCCTGGCGATTCCCTGGGAGGGTTTTATGCTCAAATACTATTCCAATACATTTTGCACTGACAGGCTTGTCGTAAGTAATATTCAATGATCAATACGACACCGTTACCGTTCATTCTATCGTAATGCGCTGACTGCATCGTGATGTTACCTTCTATGGGAGCTCCCGAAGTTCAACTACCCAGCCTAGAGACTTCTAACTACTAACGTAGCAGCAATTTATCTCCCTCCTCACGGCATAATTATTATACCGCTTCGTTAACCAATAATTCTCTAAGCTCTATTGCCTCCACTGCGTCGCCCGCCAGCTGATGTTTGATGTTTGTTTGTTCATAAGCAGTTACCTCTGCATAGCATAAAGATCTTATCGCTACCTTGCACCCTCTTCCAACTTTTCCCTTCTTTTCGTTCTCTATCTTTTCTTTTTCTTACTTCTAGAACGCACGATCTCTCGCTCTTTCCCTGCTACTTCTTACAATGCCAGCCCGTACTCGTAGTACTAGTACTCAGCAAAAGGGACTCCCGTATCCAAATGGTTTTAAAATAGACCCAATGAGCACACGGGGGCGTAAAAACGCACGAGACACTCGCATGGATGGGGAAGAACCACGAACCCAACGGCCACCGCCGCCACCACCACCAGCGCCAGAACCAGAGCCAGAACCAGAGCCAGAACCAGAACCAGAACCCAAACTACATCCATCTTACCCCCAATTACGATTTCAACGATTGACAGACTCCCTGAAGAATCAAAACGCAAAGACACTAATTTTAGGGGTACTACTACTAGTAGTGCTCGTGCTGTACTTGATCTGGACCTGGATGTCGTCTCGTTCTTCTGGCCCAAAGTCCATCCCGTCCCCAACGATGCAACCCTGCGCGGAAGGTCCACTCTGGGATCAGCTAGATGAAGAGATTTGCTTCATCTATAGAAGGCTTGATAACGAGGGGCGCATTAATGAAGACTTTTACGATGTCCTTCGTACAACCCCGGTTACTGATTGCGAGGATAACAAAGAGGCAGAAATAGCTATCTTGCTTGCTTATAATGTGTTCTTTGACAATGGGAATATGGACCCCAAGAGTATGGTCGAGATGATTAAGAAGGAACTCGTGGAAGAAGATGTGGCGGCAGCGCTCATTGAGCGAGATGTCCGTGTGCGTTATCATGAGCGCTTTGTTGGAAAGACGAGTCGGGATGCTCTACCTCTTTGCAAGCGTTGCACGTAAGGGTAGGAGTGGAGACAATTCATTGTAGCGAATGGGACGATTTCAGCAGGCCATAATGGATGATTTTCCTCGTCTCTTTTGTCATGGGTTTGGCGTTTGTTTGTATTTCAAAAGGTTGCTTTCCTGTTCCTGGGGCTGGCCCTAGATTTAGCTCTTAGGCTACACAAGACTATTGCCATTCTATTTTGGCTCTACATCTGTGACCTCCTTAATGACCCTTTTGTGTTCACCCTGTTACATCTCTCATGTTCTTCTTCTCAACGTCTTTCGCCTCTGGTGATGTCCCTCACCCGCCGCTCTGGCTGTCCAAACCCCCCCGCGCCCGGGAGGAAGGCGGAATGATGTCTCGCACCAGTGCCCTCTCCTCCTTCTCCCATTTCCTCATATACACGTTCGCTTGCGAGAGTCGGGGTCAAGAGGGTCGCTCGGGCGGGGGCTTTTGCAATGTTGCTCGTGAAGAATCGCTGTTCGCTTCGGCGCGAAGAGGATGCGCGGGTTGCATCGGCCCACGTGCTAGACCCGCCTATTAAGCTAGGGCGGCAGCGGCAAGTGGCTCCACTTCCAGACCCAGACATCGGATGAATCCATGTCTCTCTTTTTACCCTTACACCTGCATTATCAGACGTTCCAACGTGGATGACCCCAGCACTCTAATCAACGAGATGAACACTACTGACTTTGCCACCGAATATACGGCAATCAGACCTCACGATTCATAGCTTCGCTGCTAGACACCCTCAGACTTTTGACCCTCCGCCCACAACATCCAAACGACACAGCGCAGCCACAGCCTGGGAACGTCAAGCTCTCCCGGCCGTCGTGGTATCATTACTCAGATGCTAGGGGGTCGAGGCTGACAAGCTTAGTACTTTGGATAGGAA
>JAVHMY010605184.1:0-11955 GCA_034783095.1 Forpus spengeli
CATGCACCAGTACAGGCTGGGGCTGGGGCTCCCGGGGGGCACCTCTGCCAAAGAGGCCCTGGGTGCTGTTTTACAACAAGCTGGACGGAGGCCGGCAGTGGGCCCTTGCAGCAAAGGTGGGCGACCACCTCCCGGGCAGTGCTGGCACGGGAGCAGCCAGCAGGTCCAGGGAAGGGACCTTCCCCTCCACTTGGCTTTTGGGGGTCTCCCGGGGAAAGGGAGCTGTGCCCAGCTGTGGACCCCAGGACAAAAGGGAGACTGACCAACGGGAAGGAGCCCAGGAATGGCCACCAGGGTGGTCATGGTGCAGGAGGAGAGGCTGAGGAGCTGGGCTTGTTCATCCTGGAGAAGAGACGGTGGCGGGGCCCTTGGTGAAGGCTCTGCTGCCTGAGGGGAGCTGGTGGATGGCAGAACCAGGCTGTCCTCAGAGGAGCTCAGCAACAGGGCAAGAGCAATGGCCACAAGTTGCCTGAGGGGAAACGCTGACTGGAGACAAGGGAAAAAAGTCCCCCCCATGCAGGGGGTCAAAGACTGGAAGAGGTTGTCCAGAGCAGTGGGGCATCCTCCCTCCATGGGCGTATTCAGGCCTTAGCTGGGTGAGGTCCTGATCAACCTGGTGTAGAGCTGTAGTTAGTCCTGCTTTGAGGAGGCAGTTGGACGAGATGGTCTCCTGAGGTCCCTTCCAACATGCATTAGACTGTGTGACTGCATGATCTAGTAGCAAAGCATAATTTAAAGTGCTTGGAAGACTGAATTTCATTTTTAGATCTGCCGGATACTCAGGAAGACTTTGAGACTTAGGTTCTGTGAATGTGAAGCTGCAATTATTATTGCTCTTGCAGCTTAATTTATTAATGTTTCTGAGGTGTTTGGAGACTTTGTGTGAAAGATATGTCATAAACATGCATGAAGTACAGTATTCACTGGCCCATTGCAAATGGGTCATCTCAAACTGAGAAAAAATAACCACTGGGAAACAGCAACACTGAGTCTGTCTTTTAATCATCATTCTTAAAATGAATAGTACTGATGAATGTGACTACTTATTGCTGTGTTTTGTATCACTAAAAATGCTACGTATGGATTTTCTTGAAACTGCTGCAGAAATGTTAGGGCTTGGGAAAATCAGGACCTGGTTGAAGGTTCACAGTGCCGTGAGCCAAACCTACCCGTCTACAGAAGGCCTTCACTTGCATCAAATCCAAGCAGCAAGTTTGAACCACATCTTAACAAGTCTATTTTAACAAGATGCTCTGTGGATTGTATTAGGATTAAGTTATATTTGGAGAGATCAATAATCTGGAATGTCAGCAGCTCCCTTTGGTTCCTCATTTAGAGGGAAACAAGGAAGATGAACTTCCTATAAGTGAAACTGATAGCATTTGTAGTCTAAATTAAAAAGTTTTAAGTTTTCTCTACAATATTTTCTCTCAAAGAAATTTTGGAAGATATCTTCCCCTGTGCCCTCCACCCACAATTATGTTTTGTAATGGCTCACAGAGAGCACCAGAAGAATGGAGCCCATACCCATATCCATACCCTAATATGCATACCATTTTGGTGTCTGCATTTCTTACCTTCAAGAGCTACAGCAGTGACTGTGATTTCAGGTATCATCTGTTGACATCACCTTCTTTTCAGTCTTTTTTTCTAGTTGATGTTTTGACTAAATTGAAAAAAAATCACCTTGCAGCAAGAAGTTCGCAAGGAGAAAATTCCTCAGCAAATTTTCTGAGGGGAACCAGTGGGAAGAAATGGCTAAAAAGCAAAGTTATAGTATGCTGAATACTGAGCCTGCAAGTAGGGTGAAAGCTGATCCTGGTATGAGTAGGACACATGGAGCTTTTGCAACCCCTTTGGGACTGGACAGAGCTGCAGGAGGTCTTAAAAAATTCAGAATAGGGAAGATGGTAGGAAGATATCCCAGTGTTGCTGAAAATTTCAGCCTTCTTTTAAAAGTTAGCTTTGGTCTTGCTGAACATATCCTACTAGTCATGCTGACTTCAAATCCTGGTTGGGGCTCCACACACTTTTTTTAGAGGTTCAGATGCATAGTGTCACATGGTGTGGACTGTCAGCTATGTCTCCAGGTGTCCGACTCTGTGAGATGTTGGGAATTTCTACAACAGAAATTTAGGTTTTGGTTGGGGGGAGAACTGAATACTACTAAAGGGAATTCGCGGGTGAAGAGCTCTTCCCCACTAATGTACATGTAAAGTTTCTCCAGTGTTGCTATACATTTTAAAGAAATTACTCAGAATGGCTCACTTGGCAATATTTTTAAGTGAACAGTTCAAATAGAAGTTCTAAAACTATAAAAATAGAAATAATACAGATTGCAGTGTTGATATGTTGCAAATACATCACACTCTAGGGACTTTTTGTAAAATGGTACAAAAATAGGCTGCATCTATTTTAGCTCTTCACAGGAGAAGGCCTGAATATTCTTTCATTTTAATTGTAAAAAAGAAAAAAAATAAAAAAGATGGCTGCATCAATGTGCTTGACCAAGTCATATAAGCCAGTAAGCTGAATTGCATGTTATGCCATTGAGAGGTCTCTGTGTAGGAGCTGAGCTGTCTGAAGATATCTCGAGGGCTCTCAGCCAAGCCAGCACTCCCTGGTATAGCTTTCTCTGTAGAGCTGCATTACTCACTGTGCTTCCATGCCAGGTGAACTTATTATCAGGTGGAAAAGTTTCCTCCTCTTGTTGGAGAAAGGAAGATTTCCATGCCAGTGCTTTCATTTTCCAAGGGCAGAGTGGGCTGAGATTTCCTATGTAGTCCCCATGGGTCTTGTAAGGTTACCACCTTTACAAGAGTGTTTTCTAGAACAGACTTTTTTTCAGCAGGATCCTGTCTTCAGTGCTGCTATTCTTCAGAGCATCCAGGAGGCGTTAGCTGCCAGCCCAGCCTAGCAAGAGACCAGTTGGAGCTGCTACTGTAGTGTTTATGTCTCTTTCTGAGTCCTTGACAAGAGTTTCAGAGCATTTTGATGCCTCCAAACCAGTGCTACTAGTGGCTTTATCTTCACTGAGATCAGAGGATGCTTTTGAATAATGGGATATATGGCACCCTACTCTGAAGCTGTCTTTAGTTTACACATCTTTTGTATATTAGAGGTGTAAAAGCAATCCCTTGGAGTGCACATATGGTTGAGAAACATCTGCACGGTCGGTCCTCTGGCATGAGACACTTGAAAACAGGAAATTTTATTGTTGTTCCTCTGGAACTAAATAGATCTCATTCATCCAACAGAAGTTACTGATACTCAGGACTGCACTGTAAAATGATGTAGGACTGATCAGGGTTTAAGTTCCTAAGTCCTTTTTGCTGTGAATTGTGAATTGTATCGCATTGTCTCTTCTAGAAGGAAGTTGCTCTCTCTCCCAGCACTTGAGCAAGAGAAGGTGAGGAAGAGGAAGCCTCAGCTCTGCCCTTTCCTCACATCCCTTCCTCAAGAGGGGAAACGGCAGCCCCTGAGCCTCTTCTGTTCTCCCTGCTCCCATCAGCAGAGAGGGGAAGTTTGGCTGGGCTAAGAGGATGGGTAGGGAAGGATCTATTTTGCTTATCCGCAGCATGGCCTCTTAGGGTCATAGCACAATTTTGTTCCTACTTAATATCTTGTAGCCACTTAAAAGATCATTGCTGTGCTGTGCCATGGAAGAAAAAAAAATCAATTAATTCTTTTGAATCGTCTGTTTTTAAAAATAGGATTAAAGCCTGACCACTTTTCAAACTGTTCCGTTATGAATAACGCATATGTAAGAGATGACTCTGGGTTCATTACAGTTAAGAGCAGATCATCCGCATACATGCTGATTTTATGGAGATTTCTCTCCATGAGAATGCCTCCTCCACCTCTCCAGTGATCTGATCCTGGGGTCAGAACAAACAGCATGTCAGCGAGAGAGCATCCTTGCCTACCATTTTTCTCCTAATCTGAGGCCTTCTGACCTTTTTATTCCTTATCACTGATGAGAAGAGGTTCTTGCATATAAAATAACACTTCAACTAAATTTGAGGGTGGAGATAAATACATAAAATGGGTCAGCATGGTATACAAAAAAAATCCTCAGCTTTCCTTATTGAAATGCATTTCCTTATTGATCTTATTGAAGGCTTTTACAGTATCAGTGGAAAAAAGCTGCAGTTGGTTTCCATAAATCTCTAGCTACTTCAATTAAAATCAACAGTTTTCCTGTATTATGTGATGATAATCTTTTTTTTTTTTTAATAAAGCCAAGTTGGTTAGGATTTATCAATGCCGCAGGTATTTCTCTAGGCTCATAGTGAGAATGTTAGCTAGTACTTCATAGGCACAGTTGCATGAAACATTGATAACTAGGTTATTTTACCAGGTCTTTGCTTTATTTATAACAAATTAGTACTGTACCTAATTGTATTCCTCCTACAGGGAGAAGGCTTGCTGATAAAGTGTGTAGAGAATGATTAAATGTACACAGGCGCATAGTAGGGTGACTTCTCTTCAAAAGATGCACAAAATTAAAATGGGAATGCTGCTTTCCCCAGTGGCTTGCCATTATTAAAATTCTCAGTAGCATGGGAAATTTCTTCTGTAGGAATTGGGGAGTCCAAAATCTCTCTGGTTTATTGTAGGGAAGCTGAACTGTACAGTGAAACTCTGCAAGGCCTTTTTGATCCTTGAAGAGTTCTGATGAATATACATTTTTATGAAAGTTGTAAAGTGTTTTCATTTCCTTATTAATCCCACCATGGTCCTGGAAGAACTGCCACTCCTGAGTGGTAACTGTGACAATAAAAGTTTTTGTTCCTATTGTTTTACTCTACAAGCCAATCATCTTCCTTACATGAAGATTTGAGGATTCATAAGGACGATCACAATATTCAGCAATTTTCTTCTTAATGAGCTCAGTAATGCCTGTGTCTCTTCGAGCAGAGCCTTTGAATTGCCAGTTATTTCTTTTCCACTGATTCAGATGTACCCAATTAAGTTTGACTTGGACATGTTCTGATATATCTATTACTGCTGACAGAACGGTGTCTAGAAACTTAGGGAAAATGTCTTGGCTCAGTATTAACAGGGATTTCAGGCAGGAATACATTAATAGACCTGGGAAAATATTTTAAAACATATAGTTAATGTTTGTATGGACTTGGAATTCACAGTACTTCAACTCTGTGTGTAGTCCACTGTCCTCAGGCTCCTCAGCACAGCTGGGTATCGAAGGCTAATTGCAGGACTGGAAGTCATGTATTGCTACACATTTCTGGACCAGTTTTCAATATATTTCATCTGTTTTCATATTAGGAAGGACCTGGCTGCACAGCCACTGCTCATCTAGCACTTAGCTTGAAGGGAGCCGTTGAGTTTCAAGTGTGCTACAGGAGATCAAGCCAATACAAAAAGTTCAGTATACACGTGTAGCTTAGAAAGAATCCGTTGGATCAAATTTGGGGAGACTTTTGTTTGCATGCAGAGCCATGTGTTGGGTTGTGTTGTCAAGGTTGCAATGGTACTGGGAGTGAGGAAAACATAAAGGTACTGCCCAGATCGCAGTCACAGGGGTTCTCAGCACTCAACACCATTTGCTCCAGGTCTCCTTTGCTTTTTCGTTGGCCATGAGCAGGCAGAGGAACGTGATTGTATGTCCAAGTTTCTATTGTCCTGCTTATTCTTCCACATTGCAAGGGCCACATTTTGAAAACAGAGAGGCAGGCCAAACATGAGGAAACCCACAGACCCCATTAACAGGGACATGGATCAGAAAGCAGTAGGACATGCAGAGAATACAGCACTTGCCCTCTTTGATAAACTTTTCTGCGAGGTATCTCTACAGTCACAGTCAAGGTAGTGGTCTAGTGGACCTTTGGTCTGATTTAGGTAAGAGAGGTAGGTAAGGGAAGGTGGAAATGCATAGTACTTGCCCCAGTGCATTGGTGCCATCAAAGCTGGACCTGTCCCAGGATTGTGAGGAGCGGGGGGAACCTTAGAGATCCTCAGAAGATTATGGGCAAAATCTGTGGTTTATTTTACCAAACTGTTTAAGCGTTACCTGTTTACCTGGGGTTTAGTAGTATTATTAGGTAGCAAAACAAAGAACTGTGGTGGGATGCTGGGTAAGGGAAAAGACTTTTTGATGTCAGATGGAGGAACAGCGTAGCCATACGCATGGAAGTTGCAGATGAGGGTGAGGATGTGTGTGGCCATGGCTAGGCTTGGGAACCTTGGCAGGTGTCAGCTGAAAGCATGGTATTTAACCTCTGTACCTTTGGTTTCATCTAATATTCCTCTGGAAACCAGAGAAAAGGATCCTAGCATTCAGTGGTGGGAGCTAAACCACCAGTACCTATGCCTCATTTCCTTCCACTGTATGTCCAGTTAGCAGGAGTCCACAATAGTTATGATGCTGCAGATTCTGCAGTCCTTATTCAGATAACTTTTCACAATGAATTAAGGACATTTGTGTCTAAATGAGTAATTCAGGATTAAGCCCTTCAGGAGTTTGAGCTTCTTCCTCCTATGCACCGCTATATATTGAACTGAAGGCACATGTGTCATGCTAGTTGCAGAACACACCATTCCCAAAATAAGCATAGAACCATCTAAACCCAGCCTTTTATTTCCACCATGAACTAAGTCCATGCTATGACATCCCTTCGACTTAGAGTGGAGTAATTTATCTCTGTTCAACAGAAGACAAAACACATGGATTACAATTCTCTAAAGCCCTGGTTTTTACATATTCTATGAATTACTTTTTTCTCTGAATTGTGAAAAGACTGTACGTTAAACAGTGGTTTATACACCAAAAGAATACACTTTCATGGAACAGGCTGGTATCCAAAATAGCTACAAAAACACATCTCTGGCTTACTGAAACTGGAGAGCATCCAGAGCCATGAATTCATTGCGCACTCACATACCAGAATAGAACACAATACGCAACTCTTGTGATTTTTCTCGTCCCTGTCGGAAAAGCCATAATAAACGGGGACAGACATTAGGAAGTACATGCATTTGTTGACTCACATGTAAACCTGCATAGCTCTGCTGGCTACGTAGTAAGCAGCAGGCTCTAGGGGCAAAAAATCTCTTAATGTGTCCCCAGGTTACACATTAACATGCCTAGAATCTGGGCTTCCAACCAAGGAATTCTTTTGCAAAGAAGCAAAAAACATGCCAGGTTTTTTTTTTCATTTCAGGTAAGTCAAAACATCTAGCCACGTGTGAAAGCTGCTGTTTTGGCAGTGGTTTTTATGTATGTATGGAGCATGTGCAGTTGTTAGCACATCTAAATGCATTGACCGAAGCATGTTGTATATCTGTCTCCAAAGACAAATGCACACATCTTCAAATCCAGCATGCTGCAGATTTGGATGTTAATGTAAGCTGCTCTGCTGAGGTTGCCCATCTTTCCTTTTGGCTACAAATATCATAAGGGAGATTATGATCTGTCTTCTTGTTTGTCAATAAGGAAAGGCATAAGCTGACTGTGGAGTCTGATCACCACTGTGCATCTTTTCTGAAAGGATAAATAAAAAATCTTAGTGTTTTCTGAGTTTGACTACAATTTCTATCTTTAAAGCAGCTTGGTTGCTCTGAGATTGCTGTTTCAACTCCTGAATGGCTGCATAACATAGTGCTGTCTACCGTGGATCACTGTAATAGCTCTTTTTGCTATCCTTCTTTCACTGCAGTGCGTTAGGGCTACCCTCTCCAGAACAATGTACTTGCCAGTTATTTCAAGATTGGGAGAAAAGAATTGTAAATATTTTTCTTCATTTCTGATCACTGAGCTCCAGAAGACCGTAAATCCTTGTGGTGTTCCCCATTTGGGAGCAATTGGTTGTAAAGACCTTGGCTGTTCATTTTAGGATGATTATAAACCATGGCTTGCTCATTCTTTCCTCCTTACTTGTTACAGTCTCTTACTAGATTGCCTCAGAATAGCTGCTCCTATGCCAGGCTTAGAGATAACTTCATCTTCTAAGATTTCACAATGCAATTGTGCGTTAAAAGGGGATATGTTGAACAAATGGGTATTTTCTTCCATCTTAGCCAGGTTATTTGGTTACATTTTAAACTTTGATTCCACACAGACCCAATCTTCCACTCATTAACCAATTATTTTTAAATAGAATAATTATAGATCATAATTTAGTTTGCATTTTCTTGAGAAAAAGGGCAAATTAATACATGTAAACATGGGTGAATCTATTTAAATAAACTGTCCACAAAATCCTTACAATATGTAAACAACATTTGTTATGCCTTGGAGATAGCATATGATTGGACTCATGAGACCCTGTTTATCCTACTGAACAGTTTCTTTTATAACTTCAAAGGGAATTTTATATATTTATGGCAATAGCAGGGTGTTAAGTGTAGCTAGACAGAAATTATACCTCAGCTATTTAGTTAATGCCAATAGGGATTAAATTAGATTTTATAGTTGTTAGTAGAAGTCTGTTTTGTAGCTAACAAGTGGGATTTTTAAATCCTGGAAAGCATAATCCTATTATAAAACTGGCAGCTGAATTAACATTATCTAGGAAGCAAGTCTTCACGGATTAACATTTTTTGACATTAACAAAGAAAAACTAATGCTACAGGGATATTAGATGCTTTTCCCAAAAGTAGGAAAAAAAAGGAAAGTGAATATAGGACAAGATAAATGGCACAAATACTGCAGGAAGGCAAAATGGAGTGAAATATGCATGAGAAATGAAATCTGGGAGTGGCCATGTTCTGCCTCAAATACAAAAGAAATACACCGGGTAGGAAAAGGCTCCACAATCGGTAATTCATTAGCCCACGCATTGATTTATAAGTGCCTTGTGACTAATTCACAGTTATCCAACATGAGCGTGGGATAGCCACGAAGGCCGCCTCCTGTCCTGAGGGCCAAGGTCTTTGCATTCCAGCTAGATGCTCTAGAGGCCAAGGACTGGCAGCACTGCAGAAAAAAACACTTGTCCCTTCACTGAACAGGCCCATAAAGCTGTTCCACCAAGACCATGATGAAGTTCTTCCAAACCTTAAAGGCCAGTTATGGGACAACTGCTGTAAACAGTGATGCAGGAGATGAGCAGGGTCACTGAACTTGCTCGTCTTGCAGTATCTTATTCTAGGCATTGATAGACTAAATAGCTGTAAGAGTATATGCCATGTCATACTTCAATTAAAAAATCTTTGTCATCACAGTTGCATTGCAAACCTTTTATTACTTACAATTGTGAAGTATACGTCTCCTGTAAATTATTTTAAAAGCTATGTGTTTAGAATCTGAGCCCTTATTCACAGCTGCAGCATTGAAATAATGGAAGTAGTATTTTGTTGTGTGGAGGCTTAAAAGGAATCCACTTGATAAAATTATCTGTCACAAAAACATGCCAAACAATTTCTTCCAGATTTTGCAACATCGTATGCAGTGTTGCTGACCCTGTGCGGATTTTACTGTAACAGTATCTGTTGGCTGCCATCTTGTCTCACAAATTTCTTCCTTTTTATCAAATAGAGAATTTCATTAATTACTAATGAGAGCTAAACTGAAACAATTTGTTCTAACTTTGCCTTCTAACCTCCCAGTTTCTTGGTTCAAGTAAAGCAGAACTAGATCTGAGTCACTGTCCGACTGGGGTTTTGTTATCAGAGATTTAATTGTGGCTTCGCAAACCTAATACACAGCTTCACAGGTTGATTCTTGGTTTGGTGCTTTTGAAATGCTGCATTTTTGCTCCTTGTGGGTTGCTACTTTAACCATTATTACTTACTGGCTTACATTTTTACCAAGCATCTTTTCTGCCAGAGCGTGTGTGTATAGCAATCATTGCTGTGGTTAAATCCGTTACCAGACGTGTAGCTGTGACTGCCTTCAGGGCTTTCTTAAGTCACGGTTGTGTAGCATAGACTTTATGTTGCAAAGCACATAACAACATCTAAGCTGTGGAAATAGTGTGAAATTTCTAAGTTGCCAAACTGTCCTCCTCTGAAGTTAGTGCCATGAGGAAGAACCTTGGCACCATTATGTCAGTGGGAAAATTCACACCATTTGGCATCAACAGGACCAAGATTTATCCCCTGTTGTGTGCATGTTGCACCAACGATAATGAACTCTAGTGGGAATTGGAAATAGTTGCTTGCCTTCTATTGTGGCTCTTTTTCAAAAATCTGTCCCTGCAAATGCTTTTTTTTCTTTCTTTCTTTTTCTGTAGGTAGAAGTATGCAACAGTCCATAAGCCTGGTGCTTTAAAGCACGCGGGTATCTTTTAGCCGTTGACACAGCCCTCTGTGGTGCTGGGCACCTTTGGAGAAATGGGAGTAGAATGTGCCTGTGATTTCTCACATCAGGAAGGACATGAATTTGATGTCTCCAAGACACACATGATCCTTAGATAAAGGACCTATCTTTCCCTCTCCCTTAAGTAATGAGCAATGCTGTAGCATTTTAGCGTTTGTTTCCAGTTTTTCTGTCTGGGTTGGAAAGTATAGAGATTTGGCCTGTAAGACTTGGGTTGTTTTTAAAATGTTTGGCTAGCTCCTCAGCTTGTGTAAATGTAGCTACACCAGCTTCTCCCGGCTGAGGATCATGTTGTATTGTGTGTGATTTGTGTGAGATCTGCAATTCTGCTGACAAAGGACAAGGAGAATTAGAAGCAAAATCTTCTAACAGTTATTACTGAGGCTATTAATGTATTTCATCTGTCTCTCTGTCTGCCTACCTGCTCTGTAATCTCACAGAAAGGACAAAACTATGTTATTCTCGTTGATAGCAGTAGGTATCAGGTTGTGTACTGTGGGAGGGGGTGCTAGCGAGTCATCCATCTTTAGCCAAGTAGGTAGTAAATTATTCTCCATAGCTAGTTTTCCAAACTCGAAGTGGATTTCTGGTTCCTAGAGGATAGTTTGGGTGAAATAAGACACAATTAATCATGAAAATCTCAAACTGAAGTAGGAAGAATTTAGTATGGATTTACAGAAGGTATTTAGATGCATTTTCTCTGAAGTCAAAAAAAGAAAAAAAGTTAAATCTGTTTCCTCCATTGCAAGTTTTCAGGCCTGGGGAGTTGCCAGGTTGAGCTTGAGAGATGCTGGGAGTTTTGCAGGAGCTTCTTAAGAGGTGAAGGTACCCAGGAGTTTCTAGTCTGGAGGGCTTTCAGTCGCCTCTGCAGAAAAGCCGTCTCACGTTGAGCCATCACTGTATTTACGAAAGAGTGAAGAGGGGAAGCATTTGATTCGTGGGGTGAATTCTGAGGGAGATGAACACTTTGCCAGAGCAGTTCCACGTTATCTGAAGCTGGTGAGGGATTTATCCTGTTACTCCACAGTTCAGTGGGCTGCATGAGTCAAAGGAACTTCCATCCCACGTACGTCTCTAGGAATCAAAAAGAGAACAAAAGTAAGGTCATGTTTGTTAGTGCCAGTGACACTTTTGAGTATGCCTTGACGTCTGAGACTATGAAAACTGAATGCTGCAGCAGATAAACACTTGTTCCAGGGCTGACGTGAATTCATTAATAATGAGGAGCGATGGCATGATGAGATTATTGCCTCAGCTCATGCAGTGCGTGCGTTGGGGACACTTGATGCTGTCAGGCTTGTCCCTTGTCACCCGAGTTATGGACATGTGGAGGGTGAAAAGGTACCTAAACCCACCTAATCACAGCCCTTGCCCCCCTTGCTTGCTGCTGTCACGCTGAGAATGTTTTCGGTCCATAAACATGTGCAGATGAAATTTTAAATTTTGTTAGGTAACATTGTATGCTTTGTGCTGTTGCTACAAGTAAAATGCAATAACAAGACATACCGTGATACTACAGTTTGGGGTTTTTTTTCCCCTCATAAAAAGTCGTTTGGATTATTTTAATGGTAGGTTATACACAGTCTCTCAATACTGCTAGGTAGTTCTTTATGTCCTGGTTTCCAGGTTTCCCTTCCTGGGGACATAAACCACACAAGGTATGGATTGGT
>JAVHMY010605389.1:0-11875 GCA_034783095.1 Forpus spengeli
CTCACTGAACACATCGCAAGTAGCGTTGCATGAATCTCTGATATTTGAACCTCCCGAGCTCATGCTGGTTTTTGAATGTGAACTTCTCGCCGGTGATAGCATCAACCAAGGGAGCCATCGTGGTAGGGTCTTCTGGGAAGGGAATGATCCTGTGGCCAGCCTCACCGGAAGCTCCAGGTCCGATGTTTCTTCTAGTGCCAATCCCTTGAAGATCTCCGTAAGGCGGTTGAACAAGACCAAGGTTGGCATAAGTCATGTTGACCTACGTAAAGCGTATCAGTGAAGCTCTGGGGTCTTTTACTCGCTTTTCACTCACCTTTATCCGCATATTTGCTGCCTCAGCTGCCTTGGCTCTGTTTTTGTAGTCGTCATCAAAAGTATCAGGTACTTTGATCTCGTCCTTGTAAAGATGTTCATGCCGGGGATGAGGATCCCATGGAGCATGAGGGGCTTTGTGATGGCTCATAACCATAAAAGGTTTACCGGCGTCTTTAGCCTTTTTCATGAAATCGATCGTCTTGTCCGTAACGACGTCGGTCGTGTATCCCGACTCCCAAATGGAACCCTCTGGTGTAATCAGTTCAGGGTCGAAGTAACCACCATGGCCTCGCAATACACCGAAATCATCGAAACCGCTAGGCTCATGATCCGGTCCCTCTCCGAGATGCCATTTTCCGAAGATGCCTGTAGTGTAGCCACCAAAGGCGCGAATGTGCCCAGCGACATTAGGGTAGCGAGTGTCAATTTTGGAAGCAAGAGTATGGACCAGATTCACATGATTGTGCACGCCAGTGAGAATAGTGGCCCGAGAAGGAGTACAGACTAGTGGGCTTGTCAGTCAAGTATTCGGAGGCTATGACTCTGACTAGATCTTACTAGAATTAGTCACATAGCAGTGATCAAGCCTGACACCCTCCTTCGCGATCCTATCGAGATGTGGTGTATGGTTGATTCCTTGGCCGTAGCAGCTAATTGCTTTAGCTGCATGGTCGTCGCTATTTAAAGATTCAGCAAACATTCGACAAAATCCGAAAACGCTCCTAGATAATACAAAAAAGCTGGTGGACTCACGCCATGACGAAAATGATATTAGGTTTTGACTCGGTCATTGTGAATTGTCGATCGTGTTTTCCACCACTAATTTGGTATGCATTTCCCATATCAACATAGCATCTTGGGGTTTTTTGTAGCCATATACCCTGGCAGAGCCTTTGCGATTCTCGGCGGTTACAATGAATTTGGCGATGGCCCCGTATGATTGCCCCGTGGATCCCGTAGACTGTGGAGCTCGGTAGTCGGTCTGACGTCTCCAATTTGGTCACTCCAGATTCTGCGCTGCTTCCGATCCGACCGGAGCTCGCCAGCGGTTGACTGTACACCTTGGAAACAACACCAAAATGCCTTGAATGGCCTACTTCCTATTATGTTTTTCGCGCGGCCTCTTATTAGCCTTCTGCTGATAGTGCGAGTTCTTTGATCATAAGTACGGACTCGGAATTCAATTCATCTCTCTAGGAGTACCATGTCTTATTGATGTCTATTACTGAGAATAGAACGCACGACTTCGTCAAGAGCTTCGAGAATTAATCAATAAGCTCCTTGATAGCTTGCGTAAAGCACAGGTGGACAACAAGCAGAGCATAAAAAACAGTAATAAATTCAGCAGAGGTGCAGTAGGACCAAGCTAAACCTCTCGGCTTATTACCCTAGACAATCATATTGATCAGCGATCACATTTCCGGGATCAACGCGCTATCGCTCCTCGAAAGATCAAAGAAAATACTTCAAGTCTATCTGATTAGCTCTATGACAGATATTCGAGAGATATAAATCTTTCATTATAAATTGGATTCATTAGGCCTAGTGTGAATCTATGGTACCAACGAACTAGCGTCAACCTGATTTTGGGTTGAACTATCTTTCCCCAATCGCTCGGTCTCCTCTATTAAATGATAAGAACCGAGTTCAATCTTGATCGATCTCTAATCAGGGCTTTAACTCTTCGTACATACATCTATATACTGGGTATTTGTGCTTGTGGTTGTAGCATGAACTTTAGCCCAGGGTTGCTTAAAACATGTCCCGACGAGCGCAGGGTCTAGCTATTGTCTACAGTGCCGTGCCAATCCATCAGCCACTGCGAAACTCTTACAAGCGCTAGTGGTAACTACCTACCTATAAGGAAGGGGGAGTCTACAACGATCAACTAATCTAGCATTGATTTATCCACCTACGCTTACATTCATGCTCAAAAGTCACATCAAGCGACCTCAGAATCCTTCAATTAATGTTCAGGTGTTTGAATTAGAAGAATGATATTGGGTCCTGTTTAAGCCCCTCGGCCCCCACCCCCCCAAACCCTTATCCTAAGAAGATACATGCACTGTACGCTCATATATAGGTCCCCTAGTGACCTAACAGCTATAGCGCTTCATAAGATGTTATACGGTTGATGTTTAGAATTCGGTATTTCAAAAGATCTTTGTACCTTAGCAGACGGGATGTAGGATTGAAAGCGGCTAGTTAGTTTAATAGTTTATCACCTGACGCGACGTGCTTTTTTGACTGTCGTTGTTAGATCCCTTGTGGAAACAGTCTGGTATTCTTTATTATCAACTTTATACTTTACTTACTTTGGTCGCTTGATCAATCGACTGATCAAGACTTAACACTAGGATCCCCGCGAGAGATCGGCGATCGCTCTGCTTTTCGACCCCCTTTTTTTGCCCCTGCTGGGCTTTTACCCCTCTTTGAGGAATGCTGTTACCCTTTGGGACTTCATGTCTGCGTGGTTACATCAATCTTATAGTAGCTATGTAGTCTCACGTCTGCTATGCGAAACCGCTATTTGCCTCTTGCAAGCTTGTATCGTTCGTTTTTTAGTACTAGATTTGACAAGGTAGCCATGGGATCCTCAGGCTCATCTGTGTTATAAATGTCAGTACTTAATAAGAAGCGCCGGGCGTCCTTCACTGGAATTTATGTCTCTGAAGCTCGTGATATTCATGTTCCAGCCACAATGTTTCTCCACGCCGTGGTCCGCAATCGTCATAGTATATCTAATAATCACTTGCTCCGCTGAATGACCGGCCGCGGAAAGCAATAAATATGTTATATACCTAAGTTTGTGTGGCTGTTTACAATACTAGAAATAGATCCATGATTTAAACTATTCAATCTAAGCATTCTAGCTAGACTGAGCATAATTTATAATCTAGCTTTTTAATCTAGCTCTTACAGCAGGGAATTCATCGCTTACAGGCCCTTCTAAAGACAATACATCTTCTATTCTAGCACCCGTGGATAGAAGACGTTAGACTATCCCTTATGACCCAGTGACCTTCCGATCTGTAGAAATTCAGACCATAATACGAGGACTTGTGATACAGCATTACTCACCGCTAGCGAGTTATATAACTCCGATTACACATAATAACGCGCTTACGGGAATGTAATGTCAGTATACCTGATCACGTTAATACTTGAGGGCTGGTTAAGGGCAAAGTTTGGTGTTGCACAAAGATAATAATTGGTTTTGCTGTAGGGGAGCGTGGGGATTTTGATTCAGAACCCAGACATTCAGGGACCTAGACCCGTCCGACTTGGAGATTACGTAGGTTACTGCCAGTTTTATGCAGGGGTAGAAGATGATGCTGAAGAAAAAATGCCACTTGGAAATCCATGAATTTTATTGAGTATAGAAAAAGACAAAGAGGTCTCCTTAGTATGGTCTTAAGCTCACGAATACCTACAGTGGTTTCTACGGTGCCGATAAAGTGTTTATGAGTCTATCCTCACACATTAGACCCGGTGCTCTGTTGTACGATTGGTATTTCTAGTAATTCCCGGCTTCACCCTCTTTTCCGCACCTCCACGCTGCGGGAATCTAGATTTTGACAGGTGGAGTGGTCCGAGTCCCCTCGGTGATTGGTGACACTAAGCTGTGCATGGCGGGTTCCTGCATTTCTGACATGACAAGTGATACCACTGTGCCGACGCCCAAGCGATCGACATCCTCAATTAGTAGCATAATTTTAGCAGTGTAGTTGATTCGCTGTTAAAGGTAAGTGTGGACTTAGCTCATATATATTCTTGATAGGTATTTGCGCGGTCCCGACCCTAGTAGTTGTCCCATGTCTGGTAATTGCGTCGCACAATGTATTACTGGAACGTAGGCCATGGTCACATCGCCCAGCAGCCCAGGCTATTGCAAGTTTCCGAATGCGCTGATTTAAGTGGAAGAATTCGGACAAAGTGAATAGAGCGACAAGGGTATATACGGGATCCAAGAAATCATCAAATAGGGTCAGAGCCGCAGATCGGATCGGACTACTATTAAGAATATCGAAGAATATAAAATTAGTAGTGTTAGCAACGGAGTAAAATTCGACCAGATCGATACTTAATTCGCTTCAGCTACCTTCGTCCTTATCATTACCGAAACTGCTACTTCTCTAATTGTAATCTTAGAAACTTACTGCAAGGGAGACTTTTGACAATGCTACTGAATCGCAGAGACTCCTTCAAAGTCAGTTCCTTCTCCCCGAGTCCGGCAAACCATGCTCATCGCCAATAGAACAAGCTTTAGGTCTCAGAGCACGGTGGATATTGCCATCTGGCCGCTGCCGCTGCCGCTGCCGTGGCCGAAGCCCCGTATTTGCGTATCATGTCTCTTTCCCGTGTGTCGGTGAGTAAGATTTGGTTCACAACTATCATACGTTCACTCCCTACGTGCTCGTCCTCTCACCTGTGCCTAATATCCGATCGGATTGATGCCCAACCAAGTTCATCATTATTATGAATCCCACAGATCACGCTTTCTTCGGTTGTTTGTGTCCTAAGAAGCTCTTATTACCTACATAACAATCACTAGCCCCTGATATGTCGCACAGATCTTATAACTTGATAACATACTCTCTTTACGCTCGCTCTTATACATCCTATACTTTTGCATCTTAGAAAACCTCACCTGAAGCCGGTTTCCGTGTTGAGCTCCAAGTTCAACGTATTGTCCCCCGTTCATAACTTTTCAACACCGACTAACCTTACTAGGCCCCGAGTGACGATTTGGCCTGCACATCACTCTACACTCTCATTTCATTTCAGTCCGACAAATATTCCGGGCCTGATTGCAGCGGTTCGTGGATTCGAGATCGTTCGCGCACATATCACGGCGATATGTCATGAATTGTGCTCTCTCTTATCCGTTACCCTGTCAATTGCGTGTACGTCTATATTGTTAACTATGCGCTCCTAGTATTAGAGCTATTATTTTATATGCTTAACTAACGTCCACACAGTACAGGCAGAATGATCAGCCGTGTTAGTAGTAATCATGAATCGAACATTTGTCTACAAGAAAAGGTAAGGTGCGATCCTGTATCTTTTCTAGAATCGCCTTTATTAATACAAGTTTCTTAGCCCCATATAATTAAGATAAACGTTTGGTCTGGCGAGAGATGCGAATCTTTCAACGCTATCGAGGATCATTATGCTCCAGAGAGCAAGATTACGAAAGACGCTCTGCGAAACTTAGCCAATGTGAAGATGGTTGAACTCTCAGCCGCTGTTGAATCTATTGAAAATTCTAATCAGCGGATCCCCTTGAAATGGTTCTCATACGAGCGCTCGGCTCAGCAGCTTATCACAGAGGAGTTTAAGGTTGTACCTCTGACTGAGCTCCCCGAGCATGTGGACATGTGTCTACGCACTCAACGCCCTTTGGTAGCTTCTAGGGACTGTTGGGAAAAGTCCACCAGACTCCAACAGGAGACCTTGGGTGAAGAGTCGGACTTTTCAAGGGAGGACGCCACAATTCCTGAAAATGGCGAGGGTGGGAGGCTGGTGACTTTCAAACAAAACAGCTCATCCAAATACCTCCCAGCGATGCGCAAAATCAAAGACATAAGCCAACGCCTTTACACCGTTTTATTCGACTGGGTCAACAATCCATACCGTCCCACCTTTCTTGCCAAGCAGCAGTCAGAGCAGAAGATCAAGCTCAAGGCCGAGAAAGTGAGGCACTCATAAATCTAAGCTGCTGATATCTACGGCATGACCCGATTAAGTCACGACACCCTCTAATGTTCGCGAGGACCATTTCCGAGACTTCGGAAACTAGTTCTACGGCCTCCTAGAGTGCTCGCTGCTCATTGCATAATTATTCCGCGATCTTTTTATCCAACCCGGATATGTTTCTTGCTGTATGTGTTCGCTAGGGTTGAGAAACTAAAGAGCTGAAAGAAAGGCGCTAAGCAAGGTATCGAGGCGGAAATATTGAGAAGACGACATTATATAACAAGGGGTAAAGGATGTTTTGGTAAGAATGGAATGAAGGGAGGATGATTGAAGGGAGGAAGTACGTTTATTAGCCTACATATACTTATATCCAGATTGCTCTCCTATTAACCAATAAATAATATTTATCTAGATGGATGACTTAAGCACTGAACCATACATAATCAAAGCATCTGTATCTTACTAACGATTACTTTGAACGGAACCCTCCTGTCCGTGCATACATAGAATCGTTGGTTACGGTATATTTTTAACGTCCCTTCTATTGTCCACGTTGCCTCGATGTACTGGTCGGAATGATAAACCTCGCCCTGGTGATTCAGTTTTTGAGGGCGGCTTTTCTCCTGCTTCAACTCCAAGCCAATTCGTTTTCGAGTGCCCCTAGATATCCAATGATGCTCAGCCGTGGAAGACTCTATCATATCAAAATACTCGTACTTGCCCGTATCTTGGTGATGAATTCCGCACTGGGTACCTACTGCTGGTAGGCGAGGGCTTAGGGTAGAGCCAGGGGGGATTGCAGAGCCAGAGGAGGACGCAGATATTCCTGCTCCTCCCTGAGATGGAGACACAGGCTAACACTGTTGGTCAGCACTGTTGACTAGCAAGCAAAATACTTTGTTTTCATAACTATTTGAACCACGCATGGTTGTGTTTCTGTTGTCTTTTTGCATGGCGACCGTTTCGTAGTGCTAGTATTCGAAATAGGAGTCTTTAGAGTTACTTACCTCATTATTTCCCAATGAATCCGGATTACAGCACCCATCCCAGTAGGGGATCACGCCGGACTTTTTATGGATCATTTTGAGCAGTGTCCTGGCCTTAGGCCTCGCTGTTTCATCTGGATCAAGCATCTGCTCTGTCCACTCCAATGGCTCCTGAATGAAGGATGATTGGCCATGCTTGAGGTTTAAAAGTATTTCATCAAGTCCCTCCAAGTTTGCAAAATAATACTGGTGATCCATAGTTTTTGTTACAAAGGATATGGACTTGCCGCTCATCACGGCAATTATTTCGAGGAAAACACATCCTAACGACCATATGTCGCTTGATGATCTCTTTGGGGCACCGGGTCCCTTTGCAACTTCAGGTGCGCAATACTGCATCGTCTTCTGAGCTTCCTCTTGAGTAGTTGTGCGGCCGTGCAATTCCCAGTTCAGCGATAAACCATAATCTGTAAGCAGAACTGACCCTTTATGATCGATAAGGATATTTGCTGGTTTAATATCTTTATGGCGGATTTTGAGATGATAGTGAAGCTCGTGCACCGCGGCTGCCAGGCAGCCAAACAACTTAGCAAGGCGGTTTCGCTCTTCAATTCGCTGCTCCTGTGGTTTGTCGTATGTCAAACCGTATTCCTCTAGGAGCTCTCGCAGGTTGTGTCTCGCAACTGGGGACATAATTATGCCTATAGTCTTAGGATCGGTATAGCTACCGACGATATTGACTGAGTGGCGGAGCTTGCCGTTGAGAACCTTTTTCATCACTTGAATTTCGCCCTGTGCTTGCTTTGCGCGTGCCTCTGGGTCTTCAGAACGATGGAACATTTTTAGTATGTACGCCTCGTTCATGACCTTAACTCGGATAACAAGTCCATGTGCGCCGCGCCCGATGAACCCTTCGTCAACGAAGGAACAGGGAAGTGTGAACTTATGGTAGCAATCTCTCGTTGCACCAGAGCTTAGCGAAGCATGTTGTCCTTCAAGTTGATGCATATCGTACGTGTTCTGTAGAAAAGTCGATTGGAAGTTCTCCACCTTGCTGTGTTCTCCTGGGCTTAGTTCTAGGTCTGTAAAACTAGTGATAGGCAGCCAGTAGTCGGTAGCGCCAAGTTGTAAACATTTCTTGATCCTGTCCTGTAGTTGTAGATGAGACAACATAGCTATGAGCTTACGAGACTGCTCTAAGTTATTTTTTAGCTCGGGGTTGCTTTCGATTTCTGGGTCCTTCATGAGCCGCTCATACTCCTGAAGATAAAGGCTGTCGATTTGCCGCAGGGTCAAAGACCCTGAAGTTCCACCTTGTCCGAGAAGCATTGTTAAAAAGAAATCCTGATATAGACTCGAGACAAGCGAAGTTGTGCTGGCAGGTAGTACAAATGAGCGATTTATCGAGTGGCCGGTCTTCTATAGGCTCGAAAGGATGCTGTCACACTGCAAGGTTCAATTCTTAGCATCTTCAAGTAGGATATACCTTGTCCTATCAGAGAAAGAGACGCACCTAGCTTATGTTTCAAACTTCTACTAGTTTAGTGGATATGCTGCTTAGGATATTCGTATTTTGGAATAGTTTAAGATCTACAACTTTCTGACCGGAGATCGTTTGCGGATAGTATGTTATTTAATTTGCTTTCTTAATTTTCCTTTTTTCTTTTTCCTGAGCGAGCGGCTCAGGTGCGGGGTCACCGCCTTATTTGTGCAAATTGAAAGCCGCCTTAATATGTTGAATTTGCATTTGTGAGGGGTGTGCTAAGGCAATCACGGCCGCAAGGCGAAGTCTACATCCAATTATAGGAGGACTTTAGGAAGCCACTTACACCCTTGCATGGGTGAAATATTAAGTACATACGCATTGAGCTAGCTTTAAAATCTCGAACACGTCATCAGCTCTTTCAACGGATGCGTAAGATACCAACATTAGAAAACTAAAGGTTATGGCAGTCTTTGATACGTTTCGTGAACTCTACTGTAACGGGACGAGTAGCGATTGATTACCTCTTGCTTAACACGTATACGATGGCCGATCCGTTATCTATATTAGGTGCCGGCCTTGGGGCAGCGAGCTTAGTCTTACAAATCACAGACGAGTGTATTAAAAGTAAGCACACAGGAACTCGTACTGTCCCATCTCAGGAAATTACTGAACTCCAGCTACTTAGGATATAAATTCTTTACTGAAGCGAGCCACATGCCTGAGAACTATCGCTACCTACGAGTCCGACTGCAGATCGAGCAACAGCGTTTTATTAGCTTTGCTATAGCTGCTGGTCTACTTGCCGAAGACCACGAAAACAAAAGCATTATTGATACCGACGAGGAGCTTCTAACCGAAATTTTGCTCCAGATACATAAACTGTTTTTGCAATTCGAAACTATAAATGGTCGGTATGTAGATTGGAATATGCAGGACGACCACGATGAGATGGTTGAAGAGGCTGGGCCACAGACAAGCCTGGCCAAACTCGTGTGTCGGACGCGATCAGACGATAGCGGAGCACGTCCGCTCGGCCAATCAGCTTATTCCCGGACAGCGAAAGCTTTAAATATTACCGATCGGGCATTGAACAAGTTTAAAAGGTTGAGGATTGTATTGGCGGAGCCAAAACGCCTAATATGGGTAAACTCTGACAAAGAGACCTTTGAGGGATTAATACAAAGGCTCGGAGAACTAAACTCGTTTCTATCTACTCTTCTTGATCAGTCGAGGATAGCAAAACATGAGAAAGCAGTTGAATCGAGCTATTTAGAGATCTTACAACTACGAAATGAGGTTTCTCAGTTACAAGAACTTAGAAAGGCCCTAGAGGGAGCAAACGGACTGGAATGGACACACACTACTCAATCAACGACAATCTCGGACAAAGATAGAAGGGCCTATCTTAAGGAGCTAACATCTATTAAGATTAGCAGAGTGAGCATCAGCAAAGTCAACCTACCGAAAGGCTGTCTGTCACACCTTGATTTGACCCCTTTACTTGAAAATTGTGACTCGTTCCACTGGTACACTAGTGGGAGCTGCAGAACCTTACGAAAATGGAATGGAAAGTCTGTATGGTGTGAAAGTATTATTATACCACCAACACGACCAAATTTTCATAAGGAAGAAAGTGGCCAAACCGAGAACAGGCTAGCAATGCTCGCAACTCTTTTAGGCAAGCAGTTGCCTGCTAGGTTTCGAACTCCACGGTGTCTAGGTTTTGTGCGAGCTGTGGACGATCACACAGAGCTCAAGTTGGGCCTTATCTTCGAGCAGCCACCGAATACGACAGTGGAAAATAGGCCTATTGATCTCAGACGTTTGTTCGATCTTCGACCAAAGCCTAAGCCGCCCTTACTGGCGCGATTGCGGATTTGTATTGCACTAGCCGAGAGCATCTTTCAATTCCATGCTGTCAACTGGCTTCATAAAGGAATCCGCAGTGAGAACGTTCTCTTCTTCTCATCCGACGTCGAGCATCCTGATTCCAAGTGCTGGCATATTCCCCAGCCGTACTTAGCAGGATTCGACCTATCGCGGCCAGGAGATGCGATAGAAATGACAGCACAATCTATGTTTGATCCTAAATCAGATATCTATCGTCACCCTTTAGCATTAGCGACAGATGGCTGTGGTGCCTATCGCAAGTCTTATGATCTCTACAGCCTTGGCATTTTGTTTCTTGAGGTAGGCTGCTGGAAGCGAATCGATAAGCTTCTTAAAGTGTCTTTGGAAACTATGAAGCCCCCTGAGCTATACGAAGTCCATGAGAGTCTGCTTAACGGCTGTATAACTAAAATTAGTCGAGAGGAGCGGGCTTCGTTTCATGGACAGTGTGGGATTTCGTCGTGCTTACAAAATGCTGCAGATAAATGCGGCAACGCATTTCGGGATGTGATTGAGGCATGTTTAATCGCCGATCAAATAGAAAAGCCTGTATACAGGGGGGAGACCAGGACTGCCACAGCACAAAGGCTACGAACAGTATTTGAGGAACAGATATTGGGCCGTCTGAGAAGCGTGATCAAGGTATTAGAGGGCATTGATCATGACCTCTTGCTAGATTAATGTCAAAGCTTGCAAATCTCAGAATATCGCAATGCTTAGACACAAAATCCTGAAGATTTTTGTTCACATTCGAATCTAGCTACTGTCTTGAAGAGTGGCCATATCTCAATACGGCAATTCATCAAGATTAGTCTATATAAGCGTTCTCCTAGTTATACTGACGAATAAGGCACATCACTAAACGAGGGCACTAGTAAGAACACACATCACATAAATGCAGAAGGACACAGGAAGCAGTGTGCCAATATGGCATTCTATTTCGAATCACTGATCATTTCCAGAGACTAAAGCATTGTGGACAAATATCAGCTCGTTGCACGATAGGTGTCATGTTCCCATGCTGAAGTGGGGATTCCGCCGCGCTAAGTCCATGCACCACAGTCTGTTTAGGAGAAAGTCATAATGAGTCATGTTGAATCAAAGTAGGGTACTGCACTTTTTAAGTGTATAAGGTAGACTTTGCCTCTTTTCCACGGAGTCGAAAGAAACAATTGTCTCCCTGCACTGATAAAACAGCTTGAGCTGATATCAAACAGCCATACTTTAGCGTCGACTATGGACTCTCGATCAAACCACGCCATTGTCTTTGGGGCCAGCGGGCTACTTGGCTGGTCCGTCACTAACCAGCTCCTTTCAGGATACCCCGATGCTGAGACATTTTCCAATGTCACAGCTGTGATGAATCGACCTGTGGCTGAAGCTGATCTCCACTTCCCGCCAACTTCCACGGTGCGACCAAAATTGCAGACTGTTTCTGGTGTCAATCTTACCGACGGGAGCGCGGACGACTTGGCCAGGCAGTTGAGCGACAGTA
>JAVHMY010605399.1:0-11871 GCA_034783095.1 Forpus spengeli
TGCGAGGAACCGGAGAAGCGCTGCTGCTCGCGATCGGCGGTCGACGGGGCATCGTCTCCGAGCTCGACGGTCCGGGTGCGACGACGCTGGCAGAGCGCGGAGCCAACTGAGCGCCGACAGGACGGCGTGCGCAACGCGCAGAGGACGCTCGGTAGAGGTCGACGTCGCGGCCAAGGAGTCGCTCGTGGCGGTCGATGACCTCGCCGCGGTCCGCCCGCGCAGCCTCGACCGTCGCGCCGAGAGCCTCGGCGATCTGGGCGTCGCCGCTGTGGCGAGGCCCGGGTCAGACGTGTTGTTGCATCCAGTCGAGGAGGGCCTCGTTTTGGGCGCGGCGGTGGGTCAGCGGACCGAGCAGCGAGCCGGCGTGGCCGGTGCCGGGGAAGCGCAGCATTTCGGCGGTGACGCCTTGGGTCTTGAGCACGGCGTAGAACTGCTCGGTCTGTTCGGGTGGGCTGCGGTGGTCGTTGTCGTGCTGAAGGAACAGCGTCGGGGTGGTGCAGCGGTGAGCTTCGAAGATCGGTGAGCTGCGTCGGTAGTCCTCGAACTGTTCGTGGGGTGGCCCGCCCATCGAGGTGTGGCCGACGAAGATGCCGAGATCGCTGGTGCCGTAGACGCTGAAGAAGTTGAACAGCGGGCTCTCGGGGCTGGCGGCCTTGAAGCGGTCGGTGCGCGAGATGAGGACCGCGGTGAGGGTGGCTCCTCCGGAGACACCGAACACGCCGAGTCGGTCCGGGTCGGCGAGGCCTTCGTCGACGACATGGTCGGTGCCGGCGAGGAGATCTTGGTAGTCGAGGTTGCCCCAGTCCTGGTTGATGGCTGTGGCGAAGTCGTCTCCGTAGCCGGTGGAGCCGCGGTGGTTGAGGTAGACGATTCCGTAGCCGGCGCCGGTGAGCATGAGGAAGTCGAAGGCGAAGGTGTGGCCCCAGCCGGCGTGCGGACCGCCGTGGATGGAGAGCAGGGTCGGGTGGGGGCGGGTGCCCCGGGGCTCCCCCGAGGCTTCCTCCCCCTCCTCAGCCCCATTCTCCCCGGCAGGTGACACCGCAGAGGGACAGGGCTGGGGACGTCCCGATCGAGGTAAGGGGGGACTGGGGGGACACCAGGCCCGGCGGACACTGCCGGCATGGGGACGCTGTGGCTGTGGGGACATGGGGACAGTGCCACCATGGCGGGAGGGGCACAGGGGACACCATGTCCTGGGGGACACCGTCGGGGGGCAGGAGGGGACCCAAGGACATTTGGGGGGGACAAGGACACCGTGTCATGGCGGGAGGGGAGGGGACCTGCGTCATGGCGGGGAATGAGGACACTGGGGGCTGTGACGGTGCTGGCGACATGGGGGTCCCACTGGGGGGGGATGCTGGGGATGGCAGGGGCCCGAGAGGCTTTCGGGGGTCCTGGGCCGGGGGGACAGGGAACAGGCCAGAGAGATGATGGGAAAAAAGAGAGGGGTGCCGATCAGGACAAAGCGGTGGAGAAGGGCAAAGCTGCGACGGCCTGCAGGACAGAGAGAGACGGCAAGACCGAGGGACGGGGAGCAGGAAAGAGGGAAAAGACGAGGCAAGTCCAGGGAGAGGTGGGGTGGCAGAGGAAGAGAGAGCCTTGGAGGAGAGGGAAAGGGGGGTCAGGGAGCAGAGCCCCGTCCCAGAGAGGAGGAGAGGTCCAGGTGTGAGGGTCGAGCCCCAAGGGACTGTCCTGAGAGCCTGGACAACGCCCCGAGAGACCCAACATGGACGTCGCGGGGAGGGGCCCGGCGTCCCTTCTCCTGACTGACGGGGGTCTCGGCCACTCCTGGAACAGGGGCGGGAGAAGCTTCCAGAAGGCCGGGACCTGGGGCCGACAAACAGGGGCAGGCAGGAGTGAGAAAAACCCTGTCTCCCTCCTCCCTCCCGACACCGAATTCCGACGCTGGAGCCGGGGCTGGTGAGCTCTCTCCACCCCCCACCCCCCTTTCTCTTCAAGTTGTTAAGGCAAGGCCTTAACCTTGGTTTCCCAGAGAGCCACATAGCTTCTTCGGGAGAAGCTAGACCTGTGAGGGGGCCCATGGTTACAGAAGAGTCCTTCGAGAGACTTCTCCCATCAAAGCTGGTGTCTCTGTGTGGACCTTGAGTGTAATCTCACCTTAATCCACACTGAGGGGTTTTGCAGATCTCGGTCTCTTCCCCCCTCCCCACAGGTGGGACGTGACAACCGGGGAGCAAAAAAACTTAGGCGGAGGGAAAGGGGACGGGGCAGGGAGGGACTGGGACACAGAAGAGGGCTGACGTGACCCCAAGGGCCCAGGACTCGCCGGAGGTCCTGCTCTCTGCCCTGCCAGGCAAAGTTTAGAGTTCAGGCACTTCTTTCCCTCATCTGTCTGTCCTTTCCTCCCTTCCTCTTCTGTAGCTCCACTCACTCGACTGTCCTCCACCTAAGAGAACACGCTGGTGCCTTGCAGCTCTTACAGCGCGAGGCTTCCGAGGTACACAGCCCTGCACGTGCGCACACACGCGCTACGTGGCCGTGCTGGAATTCTCCTTCCTTCCTTGGGCAGGGAGCGGGACAGAGAGGTGTGGAGGAGGAAAAAAATAGCACGGGGCTCTAGGACAGACAGAGAGGAATTAGGAAATACAGGCAGGGAGTCAGAGAAAGAAAGAGGAAGAAGGAAACAGCGATGGACTAAAGGCAGAGAGGGAGGAATAACAAATGGGGGCAGGGGGCTGGACAGAGACCAAAACTAGCAGTTCTGGGCAGCTGCCCCCATTTCTTGAGCACTCCCCAGGAGCCTCCAGAAAAGTGCTGCCTGCAAAAGCCCTGCCTTGGGCCCAATCCTGCGCCCTGACGTTGGTGACAGTCACCACCTTGCAGAGTGTTCAGGACGGGGGCAAAAAAGGCCAGCTGGGGGGGAAAAAATTACCCAGCTGTTTTTTTGTTTGTTTCCTTGTTGGTTTTGCTCTTAAAAAATACTGTTTCAGCTCTAAAGACCACCTGCAAGGCAGAAGGAACCAGGCGTACCACGTTGGACACATTTAAGGCCCAAACCCACTCAACAGCCCCACAAACCACCGCTCGCTCACGCTGCACACACTCCACCACCTGCCTGCAGGTACAGGCAGCCGCCCTTGTTTCTTGAGTGCTCCCCAGGAGTGGCACCACCAGGTACCTCAAAAAACCATGCTGCCTGCAAAAACTTGAGCACAGCTTAATTCTGGGCAGTTTTTCCTCTTTTTAGGCCTGCTGGCTAAAGACTCATCTGTCAAGAGGTGGCTCAGGACCACGCCAGGGCCGGCGGCACTGCTTTCTGAATCCTGTGGCAGCGATAGGCAGAGGGACGGGTTGTCAACTCCCCGGGCCGGGTCTGCGTGCAGGGTGTCAGGGTCAGCCCTGCCTGGTTTTTCCCAGTGAAGCCCTGCTGCCGGCTGCCCTGGGCTTCCCCCGTTCTCTCCAGCTCTGCTTTCTGCCAGCGCGGGGTGCGTGACAGAATGGCTTGCCCACTCCCCCCAGCCAGTCCTGACCCATGTCTGCAGCTCGTACGCGGTGTCCACGTCACACAGCTGATTTGGGGGTGGCAGGTCTCTCTTGTGGCACCCTGGGGATGGGGCAAAGCACACCCTCATTGCTACCTTTTGATCTTGTCCGCAGGGAGAGCAAGAGGAGACGTAGTGTCTGCTGGAGAGCGTCCTGCACGGAGGTGACAGCCAATTGCCCGTGACAGCAACGCTGGGACCTGCCTGACAGCAAAGGTGCCCGGTGGCCGCAGAGCAGCCCAGGTGAGCTGGTTCTCTTGGAGGCCACCAAAGCAGCCTTCGTCCACCCCTGCTTTTGGTGAGATGCGGAGCAGCGCAGGGATGTTTCTCAGGCATCCAGGCCTGAGGAGGGCTTGCCAGTGCCCCCATGAGAGATCCTCCTCCCAGGAAGCACCTCCTCCTAGAGCAAAGGCTCTATCCGGCCTGGCTACGGGTGCCCTGCACGGTGTCTCAAGGAGGACGGGGTCATCTGCCTGGTGGCTCTGGCACAGAAATGGTGAGCTGAAACCCCGTGGTCATGGCTGGCCGGTTCAAAGTCTCCGAGTGCCTCAGCCTTTCTCCCCGAGAGTGTTTAAGCCAGGCACTTTTTCCGGGTGTGACAGATGATGTCAGGATGGATGCTGGTGACATCCCGGTGGCTGTGTCCCACTCCCACTTCAGAGTTGTGATGTCTGAAATCTGGGGCCACCTGAAGGGCCTGGCAGAGATTTCCAGGGAGTTTGTGTTCAATTTTTTGCTCTCTTAGGGCTACCATGTGCTAGTGTTATGGGATGCTAGGGTTGCAGTTCACGAGGGTTATGGGGTGGCAGGGCTATGGTATGCCAGAGTTGAAGCGAGTTAGGATTAAAGGGTGTTATTGTTACGGAGAGGATCTGGGTTCGTGGGCCCTGGGTTCCTGGGGCTAGGCTATTTTTGCCTTATCTTGTGTTCTGCATGGTCTTTTTTTGCGCAGAGTCCTTTTTTAGCTTGATTGCCTTTTCAGGGTTTGGATAGGGACCTTTGGTTTGTGTGTGCTAATTCTGGTTGATTTGTTGCTGTTCTGGTGGATTGTGTTGTGTTTCCTGTCTTGAAACCAACATTTCTGGTCTACTATGTCTACAGCAGGTTGGGCAGTGGCAGTTCTGGTGCGGTCTGACTCATTTCTGGTGGGTTGGTGGGTAGCTAGGGAGGTAGGTAGAGAGGACTTGCAGTTCATGGAAAATGACTGCCAGATGACTGACGGGCAATTCTGGGAAGAGGTGAGAGGACTTCTGGCCCATAGGTAATGACTACCAGCGGACTAAGTGTACTTCTGAATGTATGTGGACTTCCAAATTCATGGTCATTTCTCCTGCCTTGAGGAAGAGCTATGGGAAGACACCAGCCACACGGAAGGACAAGGGTTTCCCAAGGGTATGTGGCTCTTTGGTTTTTGCTCATGAGTAAAAAACCTGTGGGGAGGCTGCTATCGTTAAGTTCAGTGACGTTTTGTAAAGTGCTGGACTGAGTGTCGCGTGACTTGAAGCATTGCTGAAAAAATGGTGGAGGTTTGTCTGCATGTTCTGGATGCTTCGGGTTTGAACATCTGCTCGTGGTGGTGACTTCATGCAGTCCTTGGCTCCTACCTCAAGGCACAATGTGTGCTTAGGGTGAGGTTCATCATCCACGATAGTGGACGTGAATCTGCATTTCAAATAGATTTCTTGATCATTTTGGATTTGGGGGGGGGGAGGGCAATTTCTTATCAGCTCCGATTCGATCATCCTTGGGTTTGCCTCTTCACGTGGCAGGTGAAGAGCTCGTAGGAGGAGCAGGAGAAGGGTCATCACTGCTGTTTCCACATTGGTCGCTTGTACTGGACTTATCAGAGTTATCTTCCATCTGCAGTTTCTTTGCAGGCATTTCTTTAAGCCACTTGTCTGTTTTGCGAAGGGTAGTGGACTGAACGGGAGACCTTTTGTTCCTCATTTGTGCCTCAGAGTTTTACCTGTCATTTTTTGTCTGTCTGTTTGCTAGTTGTCCTGGTTTTGGCTGGGATAGAGTTGTCTTCCTAATAGCTGGTATAGTGCTATGTTTTGGGTTCGGTATGAGAAGAATGTTGCTAACACACTGATGTTTTCAGTTGTTGCTAAGTAGTGTTTTTACCAAGTCAAGGGTTTTTCAGCTTGTCATGCCCAGCCAGCAAGAAGGCTGGAGGGGCACAAGAAGTTGGGAGAGGACACAGCCAGGGCAGCTGAGCCAAAGTGGCCAACGGGGTATTCCCTACCATGTGATGTCATGCCCAGTATATAAACTGGGGGGTGTGGGGCTGGGAGGAATTGCCGCTTGGGGACTAACTGGGTGTCAGCTGGTGTGTGGTAAGCAATGGCATTGTGCATCACTTGTATATTCCAATCTTTATTATTATTATTGCAATTTTTTAATTGTTATTATTATCATTAATTAGTTTCTTCTTTTCAGTTCTATTAAACTGTTCTTATGTCAATCTCAGCTGGGGTTAAAGCACAACAGCTTGTTATTTGCAGTGCTTGGTATAAAAAGCTTATTGTAGCTCTCTGGGTTTCTGTCCTTAAAGGAAGTCTCTAGGATTTCTACCCAGGAGTGAGATGTCCAGAAGGGACTGTTGTCGTTGTTTAACCGCAGCCAGCAACTAAGCACCACGCAGCCGCTTGCTCGCTTCCCCCCCACCCAGGAGGATGGGGGAGAGAATTGGGGGAAAAAAAAGTAAAAGTCGTGAGTTGAGATAAGAACAGTTTAATAGAACAGAAAAGAAGAAACTAATTAATGATAATAGTAACAATAATAACATGACATTAATAATAATGAAAGGATTGGAATCTACAAAACAAGTGATGCACAGTAGAATTGCTCACCACTCGCTGACCGATGCCCAGTTAGATCCCAAGCAGCAGCTCGCCCCCCCTTCCCAACTCCCCGCAGTTTATATACTGCACATGACGTCACACGGTATGGAATACCCCTTTGGCCACTTTGGCTCAGCTGTCCTGGCTGTGTCCCCTCCCAACTTCTTGTGCCCCTCCAGCCTTCTTGCTGGCTGGGCATGAGAAGCTGAAAAATCCTTGCGTTAGTATAAATACTACTTAGCAACAACTGAAAAAATCAGTGTGTTAGCAGCTGAACCCAAACATAACCCTATACCGGCTACTAGAAAGAAAATGAACTCTATCCCAGCCAAACCCAGGACAGCTGTCCTGGTACACTGCCGTCAGCCTTCAGTCTAGAGAAATGTCTGCTAGTGGTGTGTGTTTAACGGTATTGTAACTCAAGTGCATCTTAAGTGGGGACCCTTTAGAGTAGAGAAGAGAATGCGAGAAACACGTCAATGATATGCAGCTAGTGAGGATGCAAGTACCTGCTTTAACCTTTTTTTTTTGGTTGTTTTTGCATTCTTTGGCAATATCTACTTGAAAGTCTACTTCAGCAAAAGACAAAGAAATCACTTCTGATTTCTGTGTCTGACGAAAAGAACTAACGTGATCATACAGCGAACTGATGTCAAGAGCATTTTTTGGCATTACTGGATATTGCATCTGACTTGTCGTGCTTTCCCTGTGTGTAGGGTGGTGGTTTGTGCCTGGCACTGATCTGTGCTGCCGGGTCCGCATCCTTGTTGGTTGCCAGATGCAAGGCAAAGGGCTTATCCTCGTTAAAGTTTACTCGTCTAATTTCAGAAACCGTCTACATCGACTCAAAAATGAAACCCCTGCTAATCTCTTTGTGCACTGGTAGAGAAGCAGTGGGGGGGTTTCAGGGCAGAGCCTATGCAAGAGCCTTTAGGAGATCCTGTCCCTTGACTGTCAGATGGGGCAGTGAAGACTTTGAGAAAATGATTGGTGTTTTGGTGTTCACCAAAGCAGTTTTTTTTCTTTTGTAGCTTACGTTTCTTATGTAGGAGAGCTGTGCATCTGGGAGGAAAGACTGTGGGTAGAAGGGAATGAGCTTAGTTAGAGGTCAAAGGAAGGTACAATAAAGATGTAAGGAAGGGTCAGCATAACTGTTCAGAGTTTTGGTTGTTTAAATGTTGACCTGAACTTTTACCGAAATGGATTTGCTTGCACTTTTCTTCTCTTTGAGTTCACGCGTGGGTACAGGAAAGAAGGTAGCAGATGTACACACTAGATAAACCCCCTTTTTATTGTCAGCCATAAAGGTGCCTATCGGCTGGGAGCCTGAGAAGGACCCCCCCTAAGAATTCTTGACTCTTTATATGCAATCTTAAGGCTACTCACTCATTCATTTTTACAGTCTAAAAAAACCTCCTGGCAAAACCTCCTGGCTTTGGCCGTGAGATCACCTGTTACCATTCACTTTTGAGTGTTTGTCCACACAGCTCCCGCGTGCAAGCACGCGTAATGCCTATTTATTAGCTGTGTTTGCCCTGTTTTGTTGCAACTTTGCCACTTTCAGCTCGTTTCTGTCTGGTCTCTTCTAACAATAGACCCCCTTGCATAGGCAAGGTCACTGTGGGTCAAGTTCTCTTGCACATCTCTTCAAAGCCATCTTCGCATAGGAGCTTTTTCTTACGTAGCATAATCTGCTGGTCAGCTTTTTCACCAGGCTAGTTCAAAGCCTACACAACAGGATGCGACTGCTGCCTGACAAGTTTTCTTTATATCCCACAGGAGCTCGATGGTGATCAAGCCATTTCTAGCTTTCCTTGGGAGACAGGGAGGACCAAAGCTCTTGTATCACAGCTTGGCTTGGTCGGGATGGCAAACTGACAAGCAGGTGGTGGCCCCAGGCGCACCTTTCCTGGGCTGTGAGCTGTGCAAAGGCCAGCAGAAAGCTCTGGGAACACTTGGCACATAGGCCAAAGCGTTCCTGCTGGTACCCCAAGTGTCGGCAGCCCGAGCCCTCGCATCTGGAGACCGATGTTTCATGCCAGCAGGGCAGGGGAAGGTAGAGTTGCCTCCTCTCTGACAGGAGGCTGCCACGCTTTGGAGGGGGGCGGTCAGACCAGGTGCCTTTGCTGTCTTCTGGCCTTCATGTGGTTCTCGTGCTCCTGGACAGCCCCATCTCTGTTGGCAGTCTTTCATCAACAGGGGTTTGCAGAAGTGGAAGTTGTTTCTGCCTCCTGGTGGGAGCACTCACCGGGGCTTTGTTGTCAGAGAAGCAATGGGGAGCGCTCCTGGTTGGACGCAGCTCCCTTGGCAGATGCTTGTGCTCGTCTCTCGGCCCCAAGGTCTTCCTGGTGCCTTCCCCCCATGCAAGCTGTGCTGCTGGCTCTTGTGAAATGGAAGTACGGAGGGAGGGTGGTTTTACCACAGCTGGGAAGTTCCAGTCAACCCGTGAGGGAAGTTTTCTTCCTGGTTCTTGCAGTTACAGGTTTTCAAACAACCCGGCCAAGAAGTTTTCCAAGGAAATGTGACTGAGGGAAGTGCAGGGATGAGCTCTCATTGCTCTCTGTGTGGATTGTGTCTGTCCTCAGCCAGCATGCAGTAGCTTTCAGATGAGGAATGGGACTATTCCAGGCTAAAGTGGGCAATCAGGATCCAAACTCAGTTTTTTTAAGGCAATCAGGTGAAAATGTGTGGTTGGAGCCTTCTTGGTCACTTACCCTTTGAATTCCCTGCTGTCCTCTAGTCTGAATCTTGCAGTGTTTTTCCTGAGGTGTAAAAATTAAAGGGAGAAAGCAGATTGTCCCCACCCACATAGACACCTTCTCCGCAGCTCAAGGTGAACAGACAAAATCTCTGGGGGTGCGTTGTTTTATTAAACATGTATCAGATATCCAGCATTAGGGGAGCTGTGTACAGCGACTGGCTGCAGGTGCCTGGGGCTTGACCAGTGCCACCTGGAAGGGAAAAAGGAAAAAAAGGTGACCATGGGGACTTGTTTCCAATTATATTTATTTGTAATTTCTCATTGTCCATTGCTGTACATGTGCCTCGGAACATTTAGCTCGCGCTGCTTCCTCCTCTTCTCCCCGTCTTACTCCGCCTGGTTGTCTTCCTCCGCCGCCTGTTCCTACTCCTCTTCATTGTCATTCTTTTACCCTTCTTCTCCTCCTTCTGTCTGTCCTCCTGTTTGTTGTTGCTCTAGTTGTCCTCTTCCTCCCCCTTCCTCCCACTCCTCCTCCACAACTTCACCCTAATCCTCTTCTCCTGTTAGTCGTCCTTCTCCTGTTCAACCTCTTGCTCATCCTCTTCTTGTTTCTCCTCCTTCTTCTTCTCCTCTTTCTCCCCCACCTCCTCCACTGCCTCCTCTTTGTTCTGTTCCTCTTCGTCCCGCATGTCCTCTTCCTTCTCTGTGTCTTCCTCCTCCTCCTGTTCCCATTCCTCTTCATTCTCCTTCTCCATTTTCTTCCTCTTTCTCCTCTTCTTGCCCCTCTACCTCCTCTTCCTCCTCTTCTTTTCTCTTCTTTCTCATGTTTGTTCTCCTCCTCCTGTTCTGTATCTTGTTCCTGTGTTCTGTATCTTGTTCCTGTGTTCTGTTCCTCCTCCTGCTCATCCTTCTTCTCTCCCTGTTTTTCCTCCTGTTTCTAGTCCTGTGCCACCTGTTCCTTGTGTTCCACCTCCACCTCTTCTTTCTCCTCCTCTTGCTCCTCCTCCTCTTCTTCCCCTTCCTTCTTTTCTCTCTCTTCTTCCTCCTTGCTCTCATTCTCTTTCTATGTTCCTCGTCCTCTTCATTCCCTTCCTCCTCCTCCTCCTGCCGTCCACCAGTTCGTCCTGTTTGTCTTCTTTCTTTTTCTCCTCCTCCTGTTTGTCCTTCTGTTAATTCTCTGCGATGGGGTCATCACAGCCTGGTTGGTTGGGTGTCTGGGACTCAGTGATGGACCAAGGGATTCGATTCCCCATTTAGAAATGGGTTTCCATAGGCCCTTTCCTGGTGCCAGCGTGACAGAAATGACAGGCTGACAGTGGGGGTTTTAAAGGGTTTGTGGGTTAGAGAGAGCAGGAAAATTAGCTCGTTCCACTGGGCATCCAGTGGGTACCTGCCCATTATGAAAGTGTTGTTATTTAAGTGCTGTTAGTTTGGGGTCTATAGGGCAGGTGGAAGACCCACGTGGCTCCGTGAGGTTCCCACCATTCCCATCCAGTTTGATGTGTATCAAGGCAGAAAGCCTCTGCCCCACGGGAGGGGAAGGTGTCATGTTCATTTCCTCCACCAATTAGCCCTCGGATGAGAAGAGGGAAAAAGTTCTGTTTGATTTTATAGACGGTGCTCTGCGTGCTGCTGCGCTTCCCAGTTGTGTGCCAGGGTCATCACAACCTGGCTGGCCAGGTTCCTGGGACCTTAGAGGCCCATAAGGAGCGAAAAAGTCAGCCTGGCACCCAGGAACCTTGAGGCTGATAGGGAGCGGGGGAAGAAGTCTGCCTGGAGCGCGGGACCTCCGGGGCCTGATGCAGAGGGGAAAGGGGACTGATAAGCGACCAGCTTGGTCACAGAGCATGGCTGTTTGCCTCATAAAATGCAATTCGTTTTGCTAACTGTCCTACCAGGTGTCAGGAGCATGGGGGTCCCGGTCACAAGTGCAATTGTGAATTGCCTTTCTTAAGTACTGGGACGGCAGCAATGCAGGGCCCAAGTACCAGGTTAGGCTTGAGGCTACTGCTTTTACCCTGGTTCTCCCAGGCAAAGCACAAGATGAGTGTTTTAGATCACTTAAAAAATTTGTAAAAGTGCGACTTAACAGAGTTCGATGGCAAGGTTCACTCTGTTACTTACTACATGGGCGAAACATACAAAGGAAGATCGTGTTAGAATCGATTTGGAATGATTTACACAGAGATGGGAGGTGTGGAAAGGTATCACAAAGGGAGACCCTCCTGTGGAGTCACAAGGTTCAGAGTGGACCCCCTTGCTTTCAAGACTCCATCTCAGTGGGGAGTCGAGGCGCAGCTGGATCCAGACTTAGTCCCAGACTTGGTCATCAGTTTATGGCTAAAAGACTGTGTGTGCACAGTCAGTCCTTGTATCACTCAGTTAAGATTTCCAAGTTTAGCATGCTGTTAATCACTTAGCGATCCATTCGGGCACCTGGTGTTAGTTCGCTCTGAAGTTTGAGCCCTTGGTTTCCTGAAACAGGCCCTCAGGCATGGAGTCTTATAAAAGTACATAATTTAATAGAGTGGTACAGCAGCAGGATCAGCTCGAGCTCGGTGCCCCCAGACAGAAATCCAAACAAAGAAATCCCTGGGCAATTATACCCTTACAGACTATTCACCCCCCTCTTCATGTGATCTTCATGCACCTTTCACACGCCCTTTGGTCCAGTCGTGGTTGTGGTCGGAGATCTTCTGACACCTTACTGGATTCCTTCACTTTCTCCGGGCAGGCCCTTGTCTTGCCGAGCTGCAGGTGCTGTTGAGGGTTGTAGCCTTGAAGGCTCCTTGTCATCTGATTTAGGCTGGCTCGGGAGGCTCCT